>RJWM01025184.1:0-29684 GCA_004363535.1 Dasyprocta punctata | reverse complement strand
CTCACACCTGCCAGACAGGCACTTAAGCTGCTGAGCCAAACTCCCGGCCCTGTTTTTTTTTTTTTTTTTGAGGCAGGGTCGCACTGTGTAGCTCAGGCCAGCCTTGTGCTCACGTTGTAGCCCAAGCCGACCTGGAACTCACAACGCTCCGCTAGTGCTGGGATTAAAGGTGTGCGCCGCCACCACGCCCGGCTCTTTTCTTTTCTTTTCTTTTATTATTACTACTTTTCACCGGGGATCAAACTGACAACCTGGCACCTGCCAAACATGAGATTAAGCCACTGAGCCAAACTCCTGGCCCTAGTTTTTTGAGACAGGGTTGCACTGTGTAGCTCAGACCAGCCTTGTGCTCGCGTTGTAGCCCAAGCCGGCCTGAAACTCACAATGCTCCTCCTACCTCAGCCTCCCAAGTGCTGGGATTAAAGACGTGAGCCACCACGCCTGCCCCCCCCTTTTTATTTTAAAGACAGTAAAATCCAACAAAACGTAACAGAATGAAGTCAATCAAAACAAAGCAGTAGAACTGGTATAGAACTTCTAAAAAAGATGCTATGAAAACAATAGCTGCTGTAGTATATCTTGTTATTTTCATAATAGTTGACCTTTCCAACAGGTCAAGTCAAACCAAAAAAAAAAAAAAAAAAACACCAGTAAAAACAGTATAAAATAAGGCCAAAAAAAATTAATCAGAATAAAGCAAAATAACGAGAACAATATTGGGCTTCAAAGACAAGACAGAAGAGAATCGCCCATTTTTGCCACACTGTGCATTGTCATCCTCCAAAGAGATGCCCAGGCTGCCAGCCCCAGGCCTGCAAAATGAACAAAACAATACTAGCATCCAGCTGTTCTATGTACCTTAGTTGCTATCAATGTAGCCAGACCTCTGAATGAGCAGGTTGCTTTACGGGGAGTGGGTAGGTGGGGGAGAGCTTTGTCCTTGATACTTAGCCCGTGCACCGGTAGGCATAGCACTCAGGTCCAGCTGGGCGGGCTCCCAAGAAGCCCAATTCTTTCTCTTCCTGGGTTCCACGCCGGTTGTGCAGGCCCCCAAAAGGTAGTCTTCTTTTTCTTTCTTTTTGAGACTGGGTTTCACTATGCAGTTCTGGTTGGCCTTGAACTTACTTTATAGCCCAGGCTGGCCTCAAACTTGCAGCGATCCTCCTGCCTCAGCCTCCCGAGTGCTGGGATTTAGGCATGCCACCACATTGTATAATTTGTTTTTCTTTTTTTTGGTCTTTTTTTTTTTTTTTCCCCTGGTACCGGGGATGGAACTCACAGCCTCGCACCTGCTAGTCAGGCGCTTAAGCCACTGAGCTAAACTCCCGGCCCTACTTTTTTTGAGGCAGGGTCGCACTATGTAGTTCAGGCCCGCCTTGCTCATGTTGTAGCACAAACTGGCCTTGAACTTGAAATACTTCACCTACCTCAGCCTCCTGAGTGCTGGGACTAAAGGTTTGTGCCACCATGCCCAACTATTTTTTTCAGTCCTTTTTATGACAGGGTCTCACTATGCAGTTCAGGGTGACCTTGAACTCACTTTGTAGCCCAGGCTGGTCTCAAACTTGTAGCAATCCTCCTGCCTCAGCATCCCTAGTGCTGGGATTACAATTGTGCGCCACCATGCCTGGCTAATTTGTTAAAAATATGTATTTTTTAAAATTTATTTGTATTAACAGATAGTTGGACAAATTCATGGGATGTAATATGTTGTTTTGATACCCGTAAACATTGTATATTGATCAAATCAGGGTAATTAACATATTCACTTTAAACATTTATCATTTCTTTGTGGTGAAACATTCAAAATCTTGTAGTTATTTTGAAAGAACTATTAACTAGAGTTACCTCACTATACAAAACTTAGAGAAGGAATTATAATCACAGTATATAACTTGACCCACAAAGAAAAAATGAAATAAGAATATATTTTTGTAACAAATTACTGGGGTTCAGCCTACCTCAGTCAGCAGAACTTCAGTCATTCCCAGGCCCCCGGTGGATCAGACCATGTCCAGCCAAGGCAAAGGACTCACTGTGACTAAGCAAGTTATTTCTGTACTTTATTTTTGTTTTCAGTTGTAAGAGCTGACTGCCCTCACTACACAGTGGCACTCTCTGAACACCTTCCCCCTTTTTTTTTTTTTTTTTTTTGCAGCACTGGTGATCAAACTCACAACCTCGCGCCTGCCAAACAGGCGTCTGAGCCACTGAGCCAAACTCCCGGCCCTCCCCTTCCCATTGTGAGTGCTGCCTGATTCATGAATTGTTTGTTTCTCAAACTATTACATTTGCCCAAAGTTTTTCTTCTAACATGTAAGAGCACCATAGGTACCAGAAATGCAAAACACCTGGAACTGCATTCTTTTTCACAGACTTAGCAGGTATATGTCACCTGTTTGTTCTCAGATTTCGTATTTCTCTGTTACTGGAGTGTCCAAAGTTGCAGTCTTGTCTGCTCCATCTTCTGAATTAGGAAGCATAATGTTACTCATGGTCACTTCACAGGTAACTCTGTCAGCACCATCCTTGGGCTCTGAACTGTCCTTCAAACTGTTTTGGGAACTCTCTTCTGAACTGTCCTCTTCTTTTGAATCTGTCCGATTCATCTTAAATAAGGCTGCATCCATTTGTATAATTTTGCCAAGGGTGCCATCAGTGTTTCTATTTCTGAAACGAACAGAGGGAGCAGCTTCCATTTTTTGTCTTAGCTTTGCATTTGCTTGGGCCTTCTGTGGGAGAAAATTGGTCTGGTACTCCTCGGTTGTTGCCCGTAGTCTGCAGCTCTTTGGACCCTGAGACCCCAAGCACTCCCAGGTGGGTGACCATGAATTTGGGCTGGGGCTGGAGCGAGGCTTGCTGTGGGCCTCCTTGTCTGTGGCCAGCATACGGGAAAGCTATATAATTTTCTTAACAGTTTTGTGTGTTGTGGTACAGATACATACAATCATACAGATCTAGTGAGGCGTGGTGCACATGCCTGTAATTCCCACACTGGGTAGCTGAGGCAGGAGGATCACAAATTTGAGCCTAATCTGGGCAATTTAGTTAATTAGTGAGGCCCTGACTAAAAATAAAAAACATAAAGAAAGGGCTGGGGATGAAGTTTAGTGTGAAGGCCGTGGGTTCAATCTGTAGTACTCCAAAACAACCAAGAGTCCTCCTGGGACCCCAGATCTATCTTCACTATTTGGGAAATAATTAGAATTTCTTAATAGAGATATTCTTTTAATGGGAGATTCTTGCTGTGTAGTTTAGGCTGTCCTTGAACTCACCCTGTAGCCCAGACTGGCCTCAAACTCGCGGTGATTTCCTGCTTCAGCCTCCTGAGTGCTGGGGCTATAGGTGTGTGCTATCACATCCAGCTAGATGGTCCTCATTTTTTAATCAATTCCTTGTAATCTATTGTGTTCTGTTATGAGCCATGGTGTCATAAATGTTTTTAAACAGATTCTTTTTGTACTTATTAGGTGTTTCTGGGGATAAATCATAGAAGCAGATCAAAAGGTATAAGAGAAAGTATGTTGAAGTGTGAAGTAAGCAAAGGTTGTGAATATGGTCTGCTTCCTGTTTCTATTTTGTTTCTTATTTTTCTTACCAACTTTTGCTTTATATTATTTTGCTTTATTTCATGTTTTAATAATTAGCCTTTTAAAATCTTTTTTTTAATAACCAAATTGGGAAATATCTCGAATCTTTTTGTGGTACTAAATAGGAATTTAAAAAAATCTTTTTCTACTAACTGCACCGATTCTCTAGGGTTTGCTCTCTTTTTTCATCTTGGCTCTTTATGTTCTTAGAATTTTAATCATTAAGTATAATATTAATCTTGTTTTTTAGATCTTTCATTTAAGTAAAGATTATTTTCTCCATACTTTTTTCTGTCTATGCATCTCATACAGAAGTAGTTTTTTTCTTGGCTCGAAATGGAAATGTCCTGTTTGAACATGTACACTATTCTGAAGCTTGCGTTTTCATGGATCCTGCTGTAGCATGAATGAGAAGTAATTTTGTGAGTGGTTAAATGTCCTAGTACATATTTGGAGCTGGACTGTTGGAGTTGGATCCTAGCTCTCCACTTAAGTAACATTTCTTTGGGTAAACTACTTTGCTGCTGTTATTATTTAAAAAAATAATTATTCTTAGGATTTTTGGGGGTTAATATTAACATATGAAGTGGTTGGAACAGTTGACATGATATTTAGCTTAATAAATTAAACTATAATGATAGTAATGGAACTATTCCTCATTTTATACAGTACTTTTTGTTTTTTGTTTTGGCCTTTGCAGTGTTGACGATCAAACCCAGGGCTTCCTGCATGCTAGGCAAGTGCTCCTTCAATTAGCTATACTCACATCTGTTATTCTTCATTTTAAAAATATATATTCTATAATACAAATTTACTACACTTCCCATTCTTACATTGGTGGTCAGTTAACTATAATTTTATTTATTTATTGGACTGTTTTGGAGGAAGGTCTTACTATGTAATTCAGACAGACCTTCAACTCACTATGTAGGCTAGGGTTGGCATCAGAGTCACAGTGTTCCTCCTGTCTCAGTTTCCCAAGTGCTGGGATTACAGGCATGTACCACCATGCCTTGTCTATGTGACTGTATTTTATTTTTATTTTTTTATTTTTGATTTTTGAAACAAGGTCCTGCTGTGTAGTTCAGGCTGGCCTTGAATTCACTGTGGAGCTCAGGCTGGCCTCGAATTTTCAGTGATCCTCTTGGCTCAGCCTCCTAAGTACTGAAATTACAGGTGTGTACCACCATGCCTGGCACACTTTTTTTTTTGTTTTTTTTTTTTTGAGACAGGGTCTCACCATGCAGTTCAGGTGACCTTGAGCTCACTTTGTAGCCCAGGCTGGTCTTGAACTCACAGTGATCCTCCTGCCTCAGCCTCCAGAGTTATAGATATGTGAGCCTCCTGGATTATAGATATGTGTCACTATGCTTGGTTTACTCCTTTTTGCTCTTAGTTCTTTAGCTTAAGTGCTTAATTTAAGCTTCACGGTTTTTGGCAGGTGCGAAGTTGTGAGTTCAATCCCTGGTGCTGCAAAAAAAAAAAAAAAAAAAAGGCTTCACAGTTTTTTTTTTTTTTTGCGGCACCGGGGATTGAACTCACAACCTCGCGCCTGCCAGGGCAGGCGCTTAAGCCGCTGAGCCAAACTCCCGGCCCTGGCTTCACAGTTTTTTAAAAATTGTGAATAAAAGAATCTAAATCAAATTTTTAGTTTAAATTTTTATTTATTTATTTATTTATTTTTTTTTGCGGCACTGGGGATCGAACTCACAGCCTCGCGCCTGCCAGACAGGCGCTTAAGCCGCTGAGCCAAAGTCCCAGCCCTAGTTTTTTTTGAGGCAGGGTCGCACTATGTAGCTCAGACCAGCCTAGCACTCATGTTGTAGCCCAAACCAGTCTCCCCAGCCTCGAACTCACAATGCTTGGCCTACCTCAGCCTCCCAAGTGCTGGGATTAAAGGCGTGAGCCACCACGCCCAGCTATAAATCAAATGTTTAGAACAGAGTGGTTTTTTATTTTTTATTTATTTATTTATTTTTTGATGGCACCAGGGATCAAACTCACCACCTTATGCCTGCCAGGCAGGCGCCTAAGCCACTGAGCCAAACTCCCAGCCCTAGGTTTTTGAGACAGGGTACTATGTAGGTCAGGCCGGCGTTGCTCATGTTGTAGCCCAGACCAGCCTTGAACTCAAAATGCTCTACCTACCTCAGCCTCCGGAATGTTAGGATTAAAGGCTAGAGCAGAGTTTTAGATAGGCAAGTAGAGTTAAGATGTTCTTGAAAGTTAGAATGATCACCTTTGAGTTAATTTAGGGCTTGCATGTTATATAAGTGATATTAAATTGGTATTTGATTAGTTATTGGGACAATACCTTTTCTGAGAGTTTTGAGTAGCAACATGATGCTTATTGTTGTATTTGAAGTCTGTTCCTTAAGATTCTTGGCTTTCAGTGATCCAGAAATGAAATGATACCTTTACTTTTCAGTGGATGTATCCTTTAAGTTTCATTTCTAGATTAAAAGTGAAATAAAATTTGGCAAATAAATAGAGGAAAAGATTTTTTTCATTAGAATAGTTGATTCTGGGACCTGAAAAAGTACAGATGATGCATTTTGCACCTGACGACATCTCCTGGGTGTGTGTGTGTTTGTTTTGGTGGTACCATATTGGAAATTGAACTCAGGGCCATGCACATGATAGGCAAGTGCTCTGCCACTGAGCTACATTCCGTTTTTAGATTTTATTTTGAGACATGGTCTTACTAAACTGTTGAATGAACTTGTGATCCTCTTGTCTCAGCCTTTTGAGTAGATGGGATTAGAAGCATGCTCCTTCATATCTAGTGAATTTGGAATATTTTATTACTAGTATCTCATTAGTGAGATTAAGAAATAATGGACCCTGGCAGCCTTTTTTGTTTTCTTTCTCATTAGGAAGTGAACATTCTTTGTGTGTGTGTGTGTGTGTGTGTGTGTGTGTGTGTGTGTGTTTTCCCCCCTCAAACACTGGGGATTCAATTCAGGCTCACAAACATGCTGGGCTAAGTGCTTTTTTTGCTGAGATACATCCCAGCTAGAAGAGGGTTTTTAATACAGCAAGTTTCCCATGTAGTGGACTTTGTTTAAATGAGTAAGACATAGTCGTACTTCCCAAAGAATATGTTATTATTGAGGATTATTAGATACAGTTAAGCCTGCTTAATTGTTTTTTTTTTTTGTCTTTCAAGACAGGGTCTCACTGTGCAGTTCAGGCTGGCAATGAGCTCACTTTGTAGCCCAGGCTGGTCTTGAACTCGCAGCAATCCTCCTACCTCAGCTTTCTAAGTGCTGGGATTACAGGTACGAGCCACCATGCCTGGCACCAAGCCTGCCTAGTATTTTATTTTATTTATTTATTTACTTTTTTGGTACTGGGAATCGAACTCACAACCTCGTGCTTGCCAGGCAGGTGCTTACACCACTGAGCTAAATCCCTAGCCCTCACCTAATATTTTAAAAAAATTATGTGCTGCAGAAGTGAAAGTGCTAACTCCTAGTGTATAATGGAAGTACTTCTTGGTCTTAATCTGAATGCTTCCTCTATTTAGCATGTTCCCACACGCCACTGTTGTTTCAAGAATGGTGGGATAAGTGTGTTTGAAGTAAGGGAATGATTTTGGCAGGAATTAGTGGCAGTGTGTCTTTTATCTTAGTAAACTTTTTAAGTTAAATATTCAGGATAGGTTTTGATCATATCTCATGTATTTGCTAAGTATTAGAAAGGACGATTGCAAATGAAGCATATTTAGCCTGGGCAATCTGCTAGACTTCATACCAGCACTTTCAGACCCAGCCCCTTGAGAAAACCACATGCCTGGCTTGGCTTTTCTGCACCTTGAGGGTGGGACCAACATGTCCTTCACAACAAACTTCTCAGGGAATCTGTGACTATCCTGCCTCTTCTTTGTGACTGTTTCGAGGTTGTCTTCTACCTAGTCAATGTGGTAAGGTAACCCCATGGACCCCCAAGTGTTCTGTGATTTCTGATTCCCAGAGTAGCTTAGTTGTGTGTTTTTTTTTTTTTTTTTTGTGGCACCGGGGATTGAACTCACAACCTTGCGCCTGACAGACATGCACTTAAGCCACTGAGCCAAACTCCCAGCCCTAGTTTTTTGAGGCGGGGTCGCAGTATGTAGCTCAGGCCTATCTTGCGCTTGCGTTGTAGCCCAAGCGGGGCCTTGAACTCAACACTCCTCCTACCTCAGCCTCCCGAGTGCTGGGATTAAAGGTGTGCGACACCACGCCTGGCTGAGTAGCTTAGTCTTAATAAATGCCATCCCAAGATGGCTTCTGATTATGTCAGTCCCAGGTATGGCTGACATGACAGTGAATTTTTTCTCTAACTACCTTACCATGCGTAAGGAGTTAACTTTCTGAGTAATACCCTTTACTGTATTTGCAGCTTGCGAACTTGGGTTTTCTTGGTGCTAGTGCTATGTATTTGTTATTTTTTTCATGGGGCTGCCAATCCTCTCAGGCTTACCTTTTGTTTGGGGAGACAAGACCTCCTTCCCAGGATCCAGGGTAGCATTCCAAACTGCTGTTTTCCTTTTTCTGTATTATTTTCAGTTTCTTTGTAGTTTCTAGATGTCCTGTCAGCTCTTTTTTTGCTAAGTTGTTTTTTTCCAGGTGTCTCGATTCCAGATCCTGGAAAAGCTGTCTTAAAATATTTTATTTTTAGATATGGGTCTTATTTGTTGTCCTTGCTGCCTTGACTCATCTGATTCTCTTGATTTAGCATCCTGAGTAGCTGGGATTATAGCACTACTTCATTGAATATGCATTTTTAAATTCGAATATACTTTTTTTTAAAAAAAAATTGCTGCCAATCTTTATTATTGAGTATAAATTTCATTTGATTAATTTTTTTTGTTTTGTTAAAGATAAAACAACAATAAAATGAAACAAAATAATGAGAACAAAATTGGCAAAAATAAGACAGTAGGAAATCTACAATAGTTACTATATTGAATATTGTTATCCTCTAAATAGATGTGTCAGACTATGGCTTTAGGTCTGCAAAGTCATTCAAACAATACAAGCATTAAATTGTTTCTTTACTGTAGTTGCTATCATCTCAGCCTGCCTTCCTCCGAATTAGCCTGTTGCTTACCGAGGAGGGGGAAACCTTGTCTCCCTGCCCACACACCTTCTGACTCATGGGCAGGGCACTGCTTCCTTCTCTCCCAGCTGTCCTGACCACTGCTGGCACATTGGAGGGTGCTGCTGCTTCCTCTAAATTTATATTTAAGAGCTGGGCGTGGTGGTGCATGCCTGTAACCCCAGCACTCAGGAGGGTGAGGCAGGAGGATCGTTGAGAGTTTGAGACCATCCTGGGCTACAAAGTGAGTTCAAAGCCAGCCTGAACTGCAGAGTGAGACCCTGTCTCAAAAAATAGGGCCGGGGACTTAACTCAGTAGCTTAACTACCTGCCTGGCAGGTGTGAGGTTATGAGTTTGATCCCAGTACCCCCTCCCCTAAATTTTATATTTAAATAGCTACATATAGCTAGTAGCTTATTTGACAGCATAACTCCAGATTACACTGTTTATTTAGTCAGGGTGTTACTTTTCTCTTGCTGCTGAGTCAAAATACTTGATGCCCAAAACGAAGGAAGGAAAGGTTTATTTAGCTTACAGTCTGTGGAGGTTTTAGCCCATATTCAACTGGCTCCAAGGCAGAGTGGTGAGGCTGAGGGGGAACTATTCATGGTGGCTGTGGCTGTGGCTGTGGCACAAATCAAAAGCCAGAAGAGCAAAAGCGGAAACGGGAGGAGCAAGCTGCTTTCCCTCCCTTATAGTGTAGGCAGCCTATCCGCCCCAGAGTGGATATAGCACTGAGCACTTATCTCAGCGCTAGGCAGTGAACCAATCACAAACTCTAGATTCAACTATCTTCGAAAGTCCTGCCCTCCATGACTGCATGAGGCTTTGTGGGGGACACCCAGACACAAACCATAACAGCAAATATATTTGAGCACTCAGTAACATACCTAAGCTAAATTAGGTTCCAGGGATACTGTAGTTGTAGTTGGCAGTGTGATGGTGTTCAGTGATTAGAGGTAATTGCAATATAGTATGATAGTTGCCATCTTAAAAGCTTAGGGTTCTGTAGGACCATACATATGTGTTTGCACCTAATCTAAGTTGAGGGTAGGTCACATTGGCAATGCTCTTGTGTCAAAGAACCCTGGTATCAAGATACCCCTTGTATTATTACACAGACCTTGGGTTATTCTTGCAGTGTTACATCATCATCAAGGGATATGTGGAGCCACTTGACTGTTGGTGGTTGTGTTTGAGGTCAGCACTGGTTGTGGGGTTTTTTCCTCTCTTGAGACTGAATCTCACTGTATTGGCCAGGCAGGTTTTGAAGTACTAGTCTCAAACCATGTTCCAGCCTCAGTCTCAATAGCTGAGCACTGATATTTTTTTTTACGCCCCCTCCGCCCCCCAAGGCCAAGTCTAGCCATTAGGTAACATTTTGTGTTACAAACTACTGTCAAGGATGCTGTTTTGATTTTGTGATTTAGGGATATAGATTACAGACATCTTTGAGATCTAGTTTCCAGGGTCTTTGAGACTTACATATATAAGAATATTAAGTAGAAGAATAGTATTTCTCTGTAGCATCTTGAAGCTGACCTTTGTCTAGGTTCTTCTACCAATGAGGAAATGTTTGGTCAGTTCTTAGGAAAATTATCAGTGAGGTACTGTGTTTTCATTCTTTGTACTGTGCTCTTTTTGGATTTCCATGTATATTTTACATTTACTAGTACTTCTCATTATATACTGGCCAAGTTTCACATGATCCGTAGCCCCATATGACTAGAGGGTAGGGAAAATACTGCTTTCTTGCCTGATTTTAGAAGGCATCAGAACTAACAGTATTGCGGGCAAGGGAAAGGAGGAGGAGGAGCTGATGGCAGGGAGTTTTATCAGTATGGTGACATTTCCTATGTCTTCCCAATTGAGTTATCTTTTCTGCTGACAGCTATGGATAACTTGGTTCAGGCATTTAGGGACTATATTATAATTTTATTTTTCATTTCCATTAAATCAACTACTTATGGTAGGAATTATGTTGTTTTCCTTAAGGACTGTCAATGCTAAGGGCAAAGTAGACACTAGTAAATAAGTGCTTATCATACGTCTTCGCTCTGAGAACAGGGAGGCTTAAACCCTGTGAAGTTGGTGAGCCTGATTTATTCCTTTTCAGGAGCTGAGTTTATTATGTCCCTATATTAGTTATGAGTATTCATTCCCAAGCTTACTCCATTAATCAATCAGGAGTGGGGAAAATAGCATTGGCCTTCAGATTTTGAAACTACACAGTATTGCCAGGTTTGGTACTGCTTCTTTGTAATCCCAGCACTTGGGAGACTGAGGCAGGAGAATCACTGAGAGTGAGACTAGCCTGGGCCACATAGTGAGTTCCAGGCCAGGCTAGAATACATAGTGAGACCTTGTTTCCGAAATAAAAACATGCACTTTTGTACTTTAGTTCTTGTTGAACTTACTGTGTACCTGATGGGAATGGATTATACTGTCTGCTGTCAGAAAGGGAATTTACTCAACATGAGTGGAATTGGAGTGCATTTGTTTATTTGGTAGCATATAATTTTCCTAGAATATGTAGTAATAGTGTGGCAAGATGATGATTAAGTTTTATATGGAATTTAAGTTTTGTTTCAGGAGAGGTAACATGGCACATCTGGTTTAAGCACTTAAAAATGTCTTTTAAATATTTAAAAAACATATACTGTAATGTAGCAAATCCAAATATCCCTCAGCCAGCTTTGCAGATAATCAGAATATTATTGTTAGCTGAATTCTTTCCTCATGCACCCTCATTATCAGTTATTCTTTTTCAGCAGAGGTAAGTGTTATCCTGAATTTTGGATTTATTAACCCAGTATATGTTTTTCTGTATTTACTAAACTATTAAAGTTTTGCAATTCAAGAAGAAATCCTTACAATTAAGCCTCAATTGACAATGTGTATTTTTTCAGCTTGTAAGGTATTTTCTGAACTTAACTTCCAATTTGTACCCTTGTATTCCTACTCCTCCTTCCTTCTCCACTTTCTTGTACCTTTCCCTTCTCCTTCCCTCGTGTGTGTGTGTGGTGATTGTGCTCATTGAATCCAGGGCCTTGTAAGTTCTAGGCAGTCTTACCGCTGGGCTGTACCCTACTCCTTATTATTTTTTTTTTTTTTTTTGCGGCACTGGGGATCAAACTCACAATCTCGCACCTGCTAGGGCAGACGCTTAAGTCACTGAGCCAAACTCCCAGCCCTGGTTTTTTGAGGTAGGGTCGCACTATGTAGCTCAGGCCGGCCTTGGGTTCGCGTTGTAGTCCAAGCCCAACTCACAATGCTCCTCCTACCTCAGCCTCTCAAGTGCTGGGATTAAAGGTGTGCGCCACCACGCCTGGCTTCCTTATTTTGTTTTAATTGGTTTATTTCCTCCATAGTATTCAAAGCTGTACATTAGATGAGAGGAATCAGAATCAACAGAATGGGTTTTTAAATATGTTTGAAATTTTGTTTTTAAATGTTACTTCAATCTTCCTTTTTTTTAAACTGTATTTACTGAGTTTCAAGGAGAACCATGTATCAGTATGTTAGCTTGGCATAGAGAGCATTGTTCATATGATGATAGTGATCTTTTTTTTTTTTTTTTTTTTTTTGTGGCACTGGGGATTGAACTCACAACCTTGCGCTTGCCAGGGCAGGCGCTTAAGCCGCTGAGCCAAACTCCCCAGCCCTGCTTTTTTGAGGCAGGGTCGCACTATGTAGCTCAGGCCAGCCTTGCGTTCGCGTTGTAGCCCAAGCCGGCCTCGAACTCACAATGCTCCACCTACCTCAGCCTCCCGAGTGCTGGGATTAAAGGCGTGCGCCACCACGTCCGGCTGATGATAGTGATCTTTATATTAGTTTTCTTTTTGAAAATTATTTTTCATGCTTACAAACTTTTGGATTGACAATTTTTTTCCATTATTTTGAAGTACTGAGAAAAGGTTCAGTCTTCTGACTTACTTCTCATCTGACAAGATTTGTTGCAGCTCTTATCTTTGTTTTTGAGCATACTAACATTTTCTCTCTGAATGTCTCTGGGCTGTTTGTCTTTGATGGGTCAAGGCACGTTTGCTGGCTTGATATTTACCTTGGAATTTCGCTAAGCTTCTTGGATCTGTCGTTTGATATCTTTCACTATTTCTGGGAAATTTTAGGCCATTATCTCTTGAAATATTTTTTTTTTCCTAGTCTCTTTTTCCTCTGCAACTCCAATTGTCTGTGTGTCAGACCATTTTTTACTTTCTTAAACCAGTCCATGCTCTTTTTGTTTCTGTTTTTGTCTTTCCTGTGTTCAGTTTGGATGATGTCTTAGTTATATTCTTGTTGCTGGGAAAAAATACCTGACATCCATAAGTCAAAGGAGGAAAGGTTTATTTTAGCTCACAGTTTATAGCAGTTTAAGTTCACACATGGCCGGCTCCAAGGTAAGGTAGCATGGCAGAGGGAACAGTCCATGGCATGGTAGGCAGGAAGCATCCTGATTCTCCTTCTTTGACTTTTTTTTCTTTTTATTCGACCCAGGCTATAAGGTTGTTGATTGGTTATGGGTTTTCCCTCTTCAGTAAGTCTATTATCCACATTCAGAACTATGCTAAACCAATCAGTGGACTAATCTAGTATCACACAGCCATAATCTAGTACCACATACCATGATCCATTCACTCCCAAAAGCCCTACCTGTGAGCACATGAGGTTTTGAGAAAACATCTAATATAAGTCATAATAGATAATTTCTTTTGATGTATCTTTGTGTATCTTCAGTGTTTCATCAGCTGAACAGTCTATTGATGTATTTTTATTTCAAGCATATGCTCAACTTTTAAAAATACTCTCTAAGCTGGGTGTTTTGGTGCATGCCTATAATCTCAGCACTTGGGAGGCTGAGGCAGGAGGATTGCTGTGAGTTCAAGGCCATCCTAGGCTACCTAGTGAGTTCAAAGCCAGCCTGACTTACTGGTCCTGTCATAAACAAACAAACTCCACATCTACTTGCTAAATTACCGATCTATTCCTATATATTATCTATCTTTTCTCACTAAGTCCTTTAACATTTTAATCATAATATTTTTTAAAACATTCTGTCTTAATAGTCTGGTGTCTTGGTTATCTCTGGATCTAGCTGTATCATTTTGCTTCTTTCTTCCTCCATCATTTCCTTTCTCCCAGTTTTTCTCCTTTCTTTTCCCTCCCTGTCTTTCCTTCCTTTCTTTCTTGCTTCCTTCCTTTTTTCTCCTTTCTTCTCTCCCTCTCTTCCTCTCTCCCTCCTTTCCTTTCCTTTTTCCTCCCTCCCTCCTTCATTTCTTTCTTCCAAGTTTAATTAAGCATCAAGTGTCACACACAAGAATAGTACAGACTATCCTAAATAGTACTTTATGCTTGGAAATAGCGCATAATTCTTTTGGGCTATTAGTGTGGCATATTTAGTCATGAACTGAGCCAGTTTTAGGCTTCGTTGTTGTCATTGAATTTGGTATAGTACAGATTAGAGTCTTGTGGTGGCTAATTTACACCAGGGATAGAATACAGTTGCTTGATACTTGGTGCTAGGATTGTGATGGAAGCTGTTTTTCTAATCCAGCCCATCTTTTTTTTTTTTTTTTTTTGCGGCACCGGGGATTGAACTCACAGCCTTGCGTCTGCCAGGGCAGGCGCTTAAGGCACTGAGCCAAACTCCCAGCCCTGGTTTTTTGAGGCAGGGTCGCACTATGTAGCTCAGGCTGGCCTTGTGCTCGCGTTGTAGCCCAAGCCGGCCTCGAACCCACAACGCTCCGCCTACCTCAGCCTCCCGAGTGCTGGGATTAAAGGCGTGCGCCACCACGCCCAGCTTAATCCAGCCCATCTTATGCAGATCCTATTCACCTGGGTCCCAGAGGTGTGGCTGTGCCAGCCTTTCCCCCCTCTTCTGTATGGCAACCAGTGATTGTCTTGATGTGGTTGTTTGTAGGTAGGGGTTTCCTACCCTGTCAGGAGTGCTGGGATTAAAGGCATGCACCACCACACCTGGCTTGTTACCCTTTCTTGAGTGACTTAGAACTGTAGCTTCATAGGAGGAAAGAAGTTGGGGAGTCAGGTCAGAATTTGTACCTGTTTGCAGCTGTGGCCATCACCTTTTGTTCTCCATTTCCATCAAGTGGCACTCTCTCCAGTCTTGTGCCATTAACCTGATCTTTCTGGTACACACCTTGAGGGGAGCTATAAGAAAGAGCTTCCATGTAAGTGTGGATGCTGGTATGTCTGGGGTATGCACTGGGGGAAACTGATAGTCCACACCTAACTTTTAGGAATTTATTTATTTATCTATTTATTGTTTGTCTTTTTTTTTTTTTTTTTTTTTTGCGGCACCAGGGATTGAACTCACAACCTCGCGCCTGCCAGGGCAGGCGCTTAAGGAACTGAGCCAAACTCCCGGCCCTTATTGTTTGTCTTTTTGAGAAAAGGTCTTGTCTCACTATGCAGTTCAGGCTGGCTTTGAGCTCACTTGGTAGTCCAGGCTGGTCTTGAACTTGCAATGATCTTCCTGTCTAGGCTTTCCAAGTGCTGGAATTATGGGTGTGTGCCACTATGCCCAGTTAGCTTTTAGGAATTTATTAAATCTCAGCAGATTTTCTTCTTGCTTGCTGTATTGCCACCATGTTTTTCTCTCATGCTCTGCTATGTTTGCTTTGTCCTCTGTAGGGAAACTTTGTCATTCTTTGGATTTAATTTCATTTGGTTTTTTTGAGACTTCAGCTCCCTGAAGGGCTGTAGAAGAATTAGGATGTTTTTAGGTTATGTGGCCTTTTCATCTTTTAGAGTGGTCGTGATGTTTTTTGCAACTTTCTATATCCTAGGCAGAAATAGAAATATAATAATAGCCTTTAAGATTCATTAATCTGTCAAACTTTATTCCAGGAAGAACACAAAGTAGTAATAGTCCAAGAAGGAGTACAAAAATACTGGTTGAAAAAAACTAGATTAAGAAATCAAGGTAATGGCATAATAAGGAAAGGAATTTATATAATGTTTGTGCTATCTCCTGCCTTTTTCATTTACTCCAGTCAATCTTATGTTATTTATTTATTTATTTATTTATTTATTGCATCATTTAGCTTCTGGATCGATTTCTCATGGTCGCTTGCTATTTTTAATAAATTTTTCTTTTCATGATCTGTAACTGCAAGCCTGTCTCTTTTTTTGAGGCAGGGTTTCATTATATGGTCCAGGCTGATCTTGAACTCAGTATGTAGCCCAGGCTGGCTTTGAACTCAGTGATCCTCCTGCCTCAGCCTCTGGAATGCTGGGATTACAAGCATGTGCTGCCACGCCCGGCTTAAGCCTGTCTTCTGTGTTTGAGATTCTGTCTTTACATTGGTTTATTCTTCTGTGGATATTTTCATTGGAATTTTAGTCTCCTTGATATCTGCTTGAATCTGTTTTTTGTTTTTTTGTTTTGTTTTGTTTTTTTATTTTTTTTGCGGCACCGGAGATCAAACTCATGGCCTCACACCTGCCAGACCGGCGCTTAAGCCACTGAGCCAAACTCCTGGCTCCAGTTTTTTGAGGCAGGGTCGCACTGTGTAGCTCAGGCCGGCCTTGCGCTCGCATTATAGCCCAAGCTGGCCTCGACCTCGAACTCACAACGCTCTTCCTACCTCAGCCTCCCAAGTGCTGGGATTAAAGGTGGGATTAAAGGCGTGCGCCACCACGCTCCGCTTTGAATCTATTTTATGGATTCCATTTCTTTCCATTCGTGGTTTCTGTCATTTTCCTAAACTCCTCTATTTTTTATTTGTATCTCCTCTAGAGTCACTAAGCATGGTTTTCATTGTGTTCACCACCTCTATAGTTGTCTGAGAAATTATTTCTTTCTTTTTTTTTTTTTTTTGTAGCACCGGGGATTGAACTCACAACCTCTTGCCTGTCAGACAGACGCTTAAGTCACTGAGCCAAACTCCCGGCCCTGGTTTTTTGAGGCAGGGTCGCACTGTGTAGCTTAGGCCAGCCTTGTGCTTGAGTTGTAGCCCAAGCTGGCCTCAAACTCACAACGCTCCTCCTACCTCAGCCTCCCAAGTGCTGGGATTAAAGGCATGCGCCACAACTTTTGGTGTGTGTAACGATCACAGTCACAATAGCAGATTTGTTACCTGTACATAATATATCATGGTTTTTCTTTTTTCCCATTCCTCTGCCCTCCCTTAACCCTTCTTGCTCTCCTTATTTACAAAGGCTTTGTTTCCATTTTTTCCTTCTATTCTCTTTTTTTCTTTTTCCCTTCCTTCCCTTCCTCCTTCCCCCCGGTTTTTCCCCTTCCCATTTGAACATTTTCTTCCTACTTCAGACGTCTGTCATCCATTTGGTGATTTAGAGTCAGTCTTTTTGGTATTTTTAGAAATGCTGAAGACATTTGATGACTAAGAATGGAGGGGGGAGGGTACCCCAGAAGGATGGGAAAGTAGACTACAGAAGTCAGAATCCAGTGGCAGACTCAACTGCTTCGTCTGCTGACCTTATTCTACCTCAATAAGCTGTATTCCTTAATATGTTATTTTTGATACCTCGTGCCTTTGTTTTCCCTATCTTGACAGTTTTGCTTTACCTAAGTCTGTTATTGTTAAGAATCAGTACTTAAATTTAGCAGTATAATATTGTGGTTAAGACCATAGACTCTGGAGTCAGAATTGTGAGGTTTACAGCCCAGCCTTCAGGGGAGTTTTTGTCTTTTCTATGGGTATATAATTCTGATGTAAAGCTAAATAATGCAACTTTCCTCCTAAGATATTATAAATAAATTAATGTGCATAGGACAGAGCCTGGCATATAGTAAGTGTCTCTTAATGTTAGCGCTTCTATTTTATGGAGTGTATGACCATAAAACTCTTAAGAGCTTTTGTCATTGAGAAAGTAAGATTACTGTTTCCACCATTTGAGCAATGTTTAAACACTATTTCTAGGACTTCCTTATTTTCGTTTTGCAGTAATTCTGTCAATAGTTGAGTGATTTTAATGGAATGTACTAACTCCTTGAAGGTCATCAAGACATACATGATTCATTTTTCCATTTTAAAATAATCTGTAGTGACCATCAAGAATTGAAGTGTTAAAATTACTCCGAAATTTGTCCAACACTGGGGTACACAGCAATAACTTGTGCTTGAATGGCTAATCCACAATATTTAGGAACTAAAGGAATATTGTAACTACAAGTGTTGTTTTCTCATGTTAATCCAGCTTTTGAAAGTTGCTTGAATGTGTTAGTACATAACGATATACTATTATATTACTAATTTTAGAACTTTGATACCATTAAGCTTTAAGGTAGCTACTTCTGTGATTGCTGGAGTACCTATATTTATTTACTAAGAACTTAATTCTGTAGGCATGAAGAACGTTTCAAGTTATCTTTATCATAAAGTGAAGGAGACTATTTTCTCTCATCTCCTTAAAAAGCTGTTCTTAAACCCAGGTTTTATCATTATATACATTAGCCCTGTACTAGGTACATGGTTACTGAGAAATTAGTAACTTTTAATAGATATATAGTGAAACTAATTTCTTGCTTCAGTTTATATATTGTACTGTAATTGATAGTCTGTTTATAATTTTTGGTAATGTAGGGGCAGAATCACTTTGGGCATGAATTAATGTAACTTTTTTTGAGACAGGGTTTCACTATGCAGTTTATTATTATTATTATTATTATTACTTTTTGCGGCACTAGGGATTGAACTCACAACCTCGAGCCTGGCAGACAGGCGCTTAAGTCACTGAGCCAAACTCCTGGCCCTGGTTTTTTTTTTTGAGGCAGGGTCGCACTATGTGGCTCAGGCCGGCCTTGCGCTCGCGTTGTAGCCCAGGCCGGCCTTGAACTCACAACGCTCCTCCTACCTCAGCCTCCCGAGTGCTAGGATTAAAGGTGTGCGCCACCATGCCGGGCTTGCAGTTTATCATTGATCAATTGATTGATTGATAGATTTTATTCTTTGTCTTTTTGAGACAGGGTCTCGCAAGGCAGCTTGGGCTGGCCTTGAACTGATTTTGTAGCCCAGGGTGGTCTCGAACTTGCAAAGATTCTCCTGTTCAGCCTCCCGAGTGCTGGGATTACAGGTGTGCATCACCATTCCTGGCCCACTACACAGTTCAGATTGGCCTTCAACTCATTTTGAAGCCCATGCTGGCTTTAAACTCATAGTGACCCTCCTGTCTCAGCTCCTGGAGTGCTGGGATTATAGGTGTGCATCAGCACACCAGGAGGGACTTGTTTCTTAACTGGAATGCTAAAACATTTAATTGATCTGAGTTTTACATATCCTTGATGTTAAAGAAGGGCAGTCTGAAAACCCTGGAGTAACAGAAACTTATGATCAAAACGTTAACATTCTCTGTTTTTTGTTAACAGTTGAGAAACGAAGCACCTGCATTAGTCATTTGTGTAGGTTTTTTTCTTTTTTAATGTTTTAAGACAACTCACTATGTAGCCCAGGCCGGCCTCGAAATTCTGAATTCATGTTTTTCTCCTGCCTCAGCCTCCCAAGAGCTGGGATTACAGGCATGTGCCAACCCCTTCTGCATTAGCATTTGTTTTCACAAAAATTGAAAGCTTTTAGTTTGACTAGATGAAAATAGTTAATCTTATGCAAAAACTATTTAGGAAGGTATTTTGTTGGCAGGCCAAAATGCCATTTTTAAATGATTCCTTTAAAGAGAATTATATAAGAAAACTTTAAAAGTCAACCTACTGAGAAACTAACCAGTCTTGTGGGGGACAATTTTAGAAGACTTCAAAATGCTTTAATTCCTCCAAGTTTTCCGCAGTGCTCTGAGACTCCTGACTATTCCAGACATGCCTTGGTGAATCAGTTTTCTTTAGAAGCAGTATAAAGCCTGTTCTGCAGTAGTGTCAGATTTTGCTAGCTCTAGTGTTTGAAGCCACTAGTGCCATGTAATACAGATTCTTGGACTTTAGTTTGAGTGTGCTCCAAATGAAATACGTTTGTTAAAAGTTTTGGAAATTTGAAAAGAAATATGCAATACCTGATATTTGAGGAAGACAGTGTAATTTTTTTTAACCCCTAAGTCGGTCACTAATCATCAAAAAAGTAATGTGTACCACAGTAATTGTTTCTCATAGAAATGCCTTGTATTTAATGTATGCTGTTTGTCATCATTGGAATTAGGCCAATGAGGAGTATTTATTTCATGGGATCTCTGGCAAAATTTTGCTTGATGGTAATCTAAAAAAGAGTTTTCTCTGCAATTTTTTTTCTCCTGCTCTTTAGAGTAAAACATTGTCCAGTACAATTTAAGTCTTCTCTCCCCTTTTTCACTTCGGTGCTGGGAAATTTTAAGCCAAAATATAGGCCCAGACACTTTAATTTACTTCAGTGTAGATTTTAAAAGCATCTATTCCCTTTTTCTTTTTTGTTTCGTTTTTTGAGGGAAGATCTTGGTATGTTGCCCCATTGACCTGGGTTCCTGATCTTCCTGCCTCAGATTCCGGAGCAACTGGTGGTATTGGTGTGCTCAAGCCCCTGTGCTCAGTAGTTCCTGCTCACTGCAGCCTAGGTTTGCCTTTGGTAAGCTGGATGTCTGGGGCTGCATCTTGCTTAAGTATCTTCTCACTTTGTGTTTTTTTAGGCTCAGTTCCTAGGTTGATGCTTGTAAATTACTTTTTCAAATAGCCTTATTGTTAATATGAAGAACCATTAGGAAATTGCTACTTCTCAGAGGTGTCTTCCAAGTGTACCTGGCTTTGGGGTTTTGAGTCTGTTGCAAGAACCTGCCTCTTCAATTTATTGGGGATGAGAAGTTGCTGCCTATTTGGCCCAGCCCCTGGTTCTTTGGTACTCGCCTATAGTATTGTTTATGACCATTGGCAATCTCAGCTTTGGTATACCAGGAAGAACAACTGATTAGAACAATTATGTCACCCTGGCTAAAGCAGAATAATCAGCAATAACAATAGCATCAAACCCAGCCTAGAAAATGAGAAAGTGTGATAACTTAATTTGCCCTTTAACTGTATGAACTATATTTATAGTTATATAACAAAAATCTCAAATGAACCAGAAAATTGTGTACAGTAAATATGTCCTCAATATGGTGATCTTATCCTCAGGAGAGAACATTTATTTTTATTTTTATTTTTATTTTTATTTGTGGCACCAGGGATTGAACTCACAACCTCGTGCCTGTAAGACAGGCGCTTAAGTCACTGAGCCAAACTCCCGGCCCTGGTGTTTTGAGGCAGGGTCACACTG
This sequence comes from Dasyprocta punctata, assembly GCA_004363535.1. NCBI lineage: Eukaryota > Metazoa > Chordata > Mammalia > Rodentia > Dasyproctidae > Dasyprocta > Dasyprocta punctata. Next base: position 8,799 of record RJWM01025184.1, on the reverse strand, counting down.
TGTAGCTCAGGCTGGCCTTGCGCTCGCATTGTAGTCCAAGCCAGCCTTGAACTCACAACGCTCTGCCTACCTCAGCCTCCCGAGTGCTGGGATTAAAGGCGTGCGCCACCACGCCCGGCTAGGGGAGAACATTTAAAAGAAGTAAGGGGGACAAAATAGAGACAGAAGAAGAGGAAGAGATTAGAAGCAAGGCTGGAGGGCAAAGGAAGGTTACGTGAACTTTGGGAAACTGGTGAAGAAGACAGGAGTGAAAGAGAGAAGAAATAAAAACCAAAATAGTACGGAACAATAACAACCAAAAAAAGCTAGAATCAATGTTCACACTTACGTAAAAACAAGAACAAATAAGAAAAACAAAGAAAACAAGACAAGAAAAAAGAAGAAAAAAAAAAAACATGTCCTCTTCAGGGTGTATTTCTGCTATCACTGTGGGCAGACAAAGTGCAGATCTGTGTTGATTAATCCCAGCAAGCCAGCCATCGATTTACAGTAAGCCCACCACATTTGTTCCACTGAAGTTGAGGTTGGTTTTTGGCTGTGAGGCTGCACCCAGATTTCAACCTGCAACACTGTGTGCCTCTTAGCACTTGAATTCAACTCCTTGACCTCCTGCCAACTTGAACTCAGTTTTGTCTCATCCTGACACTGCAAGTTGCTAGATGGAGCCAGCCTGTAGCTGGTCTTGAGTTCCACGCTCTGTTGATCTCTAAGATGACTCGTGTCCTGGGCTGGGGTTGAATCTCAATAACTCACCAGCTACTGCAGTCTCCTGCGTCTGCTTCTCCCTTCCACTGGTGTATTTCTCTGTGGATGCCTCTGGGGTCACCAGTAACACCAACCATGTGAAGGTCTGAGCTGCCCCTCCTATGAAGTGAGTAAGAGCTCAGGAAGAAAGCACTGCTTGCCACCTCCTTCTCTGTTGAGGTCTCTATCTTTACTGTCCCCATGGGCTTCAGTTCTCACTTCAGGTCCTTGCTAGGTCCTAAGGACCCATTTTCCTCTTTTTCTTCCTCACATTGCTATATTCCAGCATCTGGACGCCAAATCTCGAACAGGCTGTTTCTCTGCTGTTCACCAGTCTGCTGTCTTCCCAGAAGTCCTTAGAACAGCAGGCAGGTGAACCAAAGATATCCAGTAGGAACATAGGACCAGGCAGGACTCCCAGCAATTCCTTTTTGTTGATTGACTCTTTAGTTTTTACTCCTCAGTGTCTCATGTTATTTAAGACTACTGATGTCTTTGTGGACTAGGGAAGATAAAAAAAAATTTTTGTAGATCCTTTGAGACTGGATTAAATATGTTGATAATTTACTGTTAAGAGACAATACAGAAAGTAATGGAGAAATCATGTGAGAGAAAAGAAAAAAACCTGGCCGTCACATGAAACAACAATTTCCAGAGGATTTCATTTGTAATTGGGATCAGATTATGTTACTTTAGGTTGCCATTTGTATTTTCAACTGTGCAGGTTTGGCCGTATTACATGATTTCGTCTTGGAAGTGTCTGGCCTCTGAGTTGTCATGGTTGTGGTGTTGCCCAAAATCGGGACTTGTAGCTGCTTGAAACTCAGCATTGCTACTAGTGTCATCATCACTGCACGTTGTTCACTTGTGCAATACAAACTGGCACAGACTAAGCTCTCAGTGGATTTGTTAAATGCACTGGGTAGAAGTTTTTCACACATTTAAATTGTGTTAATGTTTTTTTTAACATGGAAGTTCTCAATATTGTTAACCTGAATTAGCCCAAACTGAAAAAAGAAAACCTGTTGTTTGACTTCGGAAAAGGAAGTTTATTCTTTATTTGTGTGCTAACTGCTAAAACTATTAAAGCATTGGTTGTGTGAAAGTATGAGTATGTTTATTTAAGAACATTACTTTTAAATATATAACTAGTTTTCTGATAACAATGTAAAAAATATTCTTTCTCTTTATAATACACAAATCAAAAGAAAAATGAATTATATGGTACTTCCCAGTGTATGGTATTTTGACTTCCCAGTGTACATGAGTATAGAAATTATTGGACTTTTATTTTTCTTTTTTTGCGGTACCTGGGATTGAACTCACAACCTCGTGCCTGCTAGGCAGACGCTTAAGCCACTGAGTCAAACTCCTGGCCCTATTTTTTTTGAGACAGGGTCGCACTATGTAGTTCAGGCCGGCCTTGCTCACGGTGTAGCCCAAACCGGCCTCAAACTCACAACGCTCCTCCTACCTCAGCCTCCCAAGTGCTGGAATTAAAGGCATGTGCCACCACACCCGGCTCTAATTATTTGACTTTTTGTCATGATTATATGATTTTTTTTATTCTTTGATTTAAGAGAATTTTCCTGCCTTAAAACATACCTATCTGAGGATCACTGTGGAATGAATATACTATAGTGGAAGTACTATATTGGGAGTTCATTTATAACCTTGTAACTTGAATGTTTAAGCTTTTGTCCAGTCCCAAAATTTATTGTTTGTAAATATATCAATAAAGGAATGGTGGAATAGGGGAAGAGAGGATAGTGGCTATAGGTTTCATTGGGAGTGGAGCTCAAATGACCTGTAAGTTCTATTCCTCTAATTGTGATTCTGGGAGAACCAACTAACCTCTTTATTCCTTAGCTTCCTAAGGATTTACTTTTTATTTTATTTTATTTATTTATTTTTTTGGTGGCACCGGGGATCGAACTCACAACCTTGCGCCTGCCAGACAGGCACTTAAGCCACTGAGCCAAACTCCTGGTGCTAGTTTTTTTGATACAGGGTTGCAGTGTGTAGTTCAGGCCAGCCTTGCGCTTGTGTTGTAGCCCAGGCCTGCCTCGAACTCGCAATGCTCCACCTACCTCAGCCTCCCGAGTGCTGGTATTAAAGGTGTGCGCCACCACGCCTGTCTCCTAAGGGTTTATTTATTTATTTATTATTTTTGCAGTACCGGGGATCGAACTCACAGCCTCGCGCCTGCCAGACAGGCGCTTAAGCTGTTGAGCCAAACTCCCGGCCCTGGTTTTTTGAGGCAGGGTCGCACTATGTAGCTCAGGCCAGCCTTGCGCTCATGTTGTGGCTCAAGCCGGCCTCGAACTCACAATGCTCCGCCTACCTCAGCCTCCCGAGTGCTGGGATTAAAGGCGTGCGCCACCACGCCCGGCTCTCCTTAGGGTTTAATAGCACCTCCGTTACAAGTTGTTTTGACTCTCTAAGTGAAAAATGCATGTACACAATTTGTATTGCTCTGTAGGTGTCTGCTGTTATTACTATTTTCTCTTATCATTCTTTTCCCCCAGAGTCATGCTAGAATGGGAAGCTGTTTTTTGAAGTAGTACCTCTTCCTTTGTCTGACTCCAGCGTCCCATTTCTCGCTGGAGCAGACTGAGGTAGAGGAATAAGCCCATGTTTTTCATAGCATTGATGTATGTTTTTTTTAATTTAGCTTCAGGTTTTAAAATGTGAATCTTTCACCCTTTTGTATGCCACTCACCTTTTAGCTGGGGAGTCAGAATTGAATTTAATGTATTTTGAAGCAGTGGTATAGTTGACAAGTCGACCGTGTATTAAAAAGGCTTAATTGACACTCATCAGAATTTCTCATTTTCTATGTTGGTATGGTTGTGGTATGGAAATGAGATGTATTGAATAAGGGAGTAGAAGAAGTTAAGGTTAAGTGCTGCTGGTTCATTGGGTTTCTGGACAGGTGATGATGCTTTTTTAATTGCACAGCTTGCTGTTTTTAAAGTTTAAAAATTTTTATTTTGTTAATTTTTTAAAATTTTATTTTAAAGAGAGTAAAACAAACAAAACAGACACAAGCCAGTCAATACAAAACAATGAATATGATACAAGACTTCAAAACAAGATAATAGGAAATCAACAATTTCTACTGTAATGCCTCTTGTTATCTTCAAAGTAGCTGTCCAGACCATCAGACATAGGTTGTAAAATTAACCAAATAAGAACTCAGTTGCTTCTTTACTTCAGCTGTTATCTTTTCAGAAATTTCAGGTGTGTGACTTCTAATTTTTACTATGTGTGTGTCTCCTGAACTTGCTCTGTGTGGACTGGAAGGCTGAGGTTGTATTTTGCTCCTTTGTCTTGACATTTTCCTGTGTTCCTCCAAATCGGGCCATTGCTGCATCCTGGGTGCTTCCTGCATTGGCTGTCAGTCCCTTGGTGTAGTGGATTGGACTAGGATTTTTTTAATTTTTATTTTCATTTATTTATTTATTTATTTTAAAGAGAAAAAAATAGAACAAAATTTCAAAACAAGATAATTATAGGATAACAATTATATTGTTAGCTACTCGGAGTACAAGATATCTGCATTTAATTGAATTGAATTGTCCAGATAATATTAGTACAAACTTTTCTTTTCAATGAACTAAGAGAAATTAGTAGTATAAAACTGTCTTATTCTTTCAGCTTCTTACACTAGGGAGACAATATGATGTTCACACTTGTGAGTCTGGTTTGTTTCACTTATGAGTATGGTCTCTTGTTGCATCCATTTACCTGTAAAAGTTTATCCTTCTTTATGGCTGGATAGTTCTACATTATATAAAAATACTACATTTTTTTAATCCATTCTTTGGTTGATGGACATTTAGGTCATTTCCAAGATCTAGCTATTACAAATTGTGCTGCTGTGAACATGGGTGCACATATATTGATGTGGTATGATTCTTTTAATTCTTCTGGGAAGATACCCAGAAGGGAAATAGCTGGGTCACATGGACCTCCAGTCCTAGTTTTGTGAGGAATCTCCACACTGATTTCCACAGTGGTTGCACCAGTCTACACTCCCAATAGTGGAGAATGGTCCCTTTTTCCCCACAGCCCCTGCAGCATTTGGTATTCGTTGATTTCTTGTTAATAGTCATTCTTTCTGGGCTGAATCTTGGTGTTTTAATTTGCATCTCTCGAATGACCAGTGGTGTTGAACATTTTTTCATGTATTTGCTGTTTGTATTTCTTCCTCTGAGAAGTGTGTATTCATCTCAGATGCCCATTTTTGGATTGAGTCTTTTTTTTTTTTGCGGTACTGGGAATTGAACTCACAACCTCGCGCCTGCCAGGGCAGGCGCTTAAGCCACTGAGCCAAGCTCCCAGCCCTGGTTTTTTGAGGCAGGGTCGCACTGTGTAGCTCAGGCCGGCCTTGCGCTCTTGTTGTAGCCCAGGCAGGCCTCGAACTCACAACGCTCCGCCTACCTCAGCCTCCCGAGTGCTGGGATTAAAGGCATGCGCCACCATGCCCGGCTACCTGGATTGAGTCTTTAAATCTGAGAAGACTGATTTTTTTTGAGTTCTTTATATGTCCTCGATAGTAATCCTTTGTGTGAGGTACAGCAGGCAAACATTTTCTCCCACATTGTGGGTGGTCTCTTCACTCTCTTGTTGGTTTCTCTTGCTGTGCAAAAGCTTTTCAATAAGATGAGAGCCTGGTTGTTGGTTCTTTGTGATAGTTCCTGTGTGATGGGGATTTTACTCATAAAGTCTTTGCCTAAACCAGTGTCTTCAAGAGTTTTACCTACTCTTTCAGCAGATTTAATATTTCTGTTTTGATATTTAGACCTTCGATCCATTCCGAATTTAGTTTAGTGCATGGTGAAAGATATGGGTCTAGTTTTATTCTTTGGCATATGCAGAGCCAGTTTTTCCAGCAACATTTATTTATTTATTTATTTTAAAGATAGTAAAATCCAACCGGGCATAACAGAACAAAGTCAATCAAAACAAAGCAGCAGAACTGGTACAGAACTTCAAAGAAAGATTCTATGAAAACAATAGCTACTATAGTATATCTTGTTATCTTCAGGATAGCTGACTACTCCAACAGTTATAGTAGAATTGAACCAAAAACAAAACAGAATAAAACCAATAAAAACAGAATATAAAATAAAGCAAAAAAAATAATCAGAGTAAAGCAAAACAATGAGAACCATATCGGGCCTTGAAGACAAGACAGAAGAGAATCCCTCATCCAGCAACATTTATTAAAGAGGCTATCTTTCTTCCAGGGAATGTGTTTGGCACCTTTGTCAAAGATAAGGAGGGTTAATGTGTCTGGAATTGTTTTTTGAGACAGGGTTTTGCTATGTTGTTCAGGTTGGCCTTGAACTCACTAGATACAGCCCAAGCTGTCCTCGATGATCCTCCTGCTTCAACCTCCCGAGTGCTGGGATTACAGGTGTGTGCCCCCACATCCTGTATTTCTTTTTTCTTTTTCTTTTCTTTTTTTTCTTTTTGAGACAGGGTCTCCCTATGCAGTTCCTGGGCTCCCAACAGTCCTCTTCCACATGAGTAACTGGGACTATAGACATTTGCTGCTGGCCTCAGACCAAGATACCAGTTTCAAATACTGTGTGTATCTCAGCTGTCTAAAAGAACTGAGAAGTAGACCATGGCACTTAACCTGAGTCTCAACAACTTACTCTTATAACCCAAGATGCCTATAGGAGCACAAAAGCAAGAATTCAAACTTTGGACTTGAGAGATTCTGAGGTTCACCACCAAATTTAGTTTCTTTTTTTTTTTTTTTTTGGTCAGTACCGGGGATCAAACTCACAACCTCACGCCTGCCAGACAGGCACTTAAGCCACTGAGCCAAACTCCTGGCCCTAGTTTTTTGAGGTAGGGTTGAACTGTGTAGTTCAGGCCGGCCTTGCTCACATTGTAGCCCAAGCCAACCTTGAACTCACAACACTCCACCTAGCTCAGCCTCCCAAGTGCTGGGATTAAAGGCATGTGCCACCACACTCAGCTAAATTTAGTTTCTTAACCTATACAATGGTTTTTTTTTGGGGGGGGTAGCGTATTGGGGATTGAATTTAGGACTGTCACATTGAGCTATATTCCCAGCCCCTTTTTTTGAGACAAGTAGAGTTGCTCATTTGTAAATTAGGACTTAGTAAAATGAGATTGCACACTGTACTTGAATTTGTATTCTCCATTGTTACTATAAAGGAAATTGACCTTCAGAAGGGTGCTTAATTTCTTTCTTTTTAACCCCTTTCTGTTAATCAGACATTAATTTTATAAGATTATCTTCCAGGAGTTCTCCCATATCTCTTTTTTTTTTTTTTTGCGGCACTGGGGATTGAACTCACAGCCTCACGCCTGCCAGGGCAGGCGCTTAAGCCACTGAGCCAAACTCCCGGCCCTGGTTTTTTGAGGCAGGGTCGCACTATGTAGCTCAGGCCGGCCTTGCACCGCGTTGTAGCCCAAGCCGGCCTCGAACTCACAACGCTCCGCCTACCTCAGCCTCCCGAGTGCTGGGATTAAAGGTGTGCGCCACCACGCCCGGCTTCCCATATCTCTTGATTCTGTAATTTCATACTCATTGAAACTCCAAGGGTGGAATTCAGTAATTAAGTGACAACAGCAAAATCTCTAATTAACAAAAATCTAAATAACCTTCAGAATAAACTTGTTTTTTTTTTTTTTGTCTTTTTGAGGCAGTGTCTCACTGTGCAGTTCAACTGGCCTTGAGCTCACTTTGTAGCCCAGGCTGGTCTTGAACATGTAATGATCCTCCTGCCTCAGCCTCCCAAGTGCTGGGATTACAGGTGTGTGCCACCATGCCCGGCTCAGAATGACCTATTAAAATTTGCTGTCAGTGAATTCTAATATAAGCTTTGCATAAAGTTAGCCAAAATCTTAGTCATAGAGTTGGATTTTTAAAATGAAATTGGATTCTGTAAAGAAAAATTTTAGCAATGACGTTGAATTTCAGTTAAGTTATGGCAATGATGAAAATATTTGTGATGTACATAAGGATTTATTATTATGCTTATTATTATTTTTGTGTGTGTGTGGCACCGGGGATCGAACTCACAACCTCATGCTTGCCAGGCAGGCGCTTATACCACTGAGCCGAACTCCCAGGCTTGGTCTTTTTTTTGAGACAGGGTTGCACTATGTAGCTCTGGCTGGCCTTGCACTCATGTTGTAGACCAAGCCGGCCTCGAACTCAAAACGCTGCTCCTACCTCAGCCTCCTGAGTGCTGGGATTAAAGGCATACACCACCGTGTCTGGCTAGGATTTACTATGTTTAAAGCAAGTCCAATGTACTGAGATGTGAAGTTTCCCACTTACGCATCTTCTCTTTATTCATGTATGAAGTGCTTAATGAAACATTGAACTGTTAATTTTGTTAGAGACCGTCTGTTGGTTATGTGACCTGAACAAAAAAGAAAAACGTTTTTCTCAATTTGTACTTTTCTAATTTCTTCTCAAGTTAAATTTACAGGAGTAGCATTTCTAAATTCCAAATTATAAGCCAAAAGATTTCATTTCCTGTATAGATTACAAAGATCAAAGTATGTGATAGAAGTGTAGTTTCTGACGTTGTTTAGTAATGAAACATGGTGGGTAATGTAAACAGAATACATGCATCCTTTTTGCTGTTTTGTAATAATCGACTCAGTAGTGGAATGGTCAGAAGTCTTTTTTTTGTCCAGGCGTCCTGCATCCTTGTTATGGCTTGGCTGCTGAGGCAATATCCCCTAAAGAAGCAGAACTCACCATCTTTTCACTTTTTGCTTTTCTGTTCTTTTCTTTCTCTTTTCTTTCTTTTTTCAGCACTGGGGATTGAACTCACAGCCTCATGCCTGCCAGACAGGTGCTTAAACCACTGAGCCAAACTCCCAGCCCTAGTTTTTTTGAGGTAGGTTCACACTATATAGCTCAGGCCGGCCTTGCGCTCACATTGTAGCCCAAGCCGGCCTCGAACTCACACGCTTCACCTACCTCAGCCTCCCTAGTGCTTCTTTCTTTCTTTCTTTCTTTCTTTCTTTCTTTCTTTCTTTCTTTCTTTC
>RJWM01025183.1:0-29653 GCA_004363535.1 Dasyprocta punctata | reverse complement strand
TTTTTTTCTGGAACAGTTGCTTTATTACCTTATCTGCAAGATCAGATTATAATAAGACAAAAACTGACAAAAACAGCTTAGCTAATTTTCTAACTCTTTTCCCCACTCTGTATTCCTTCCTTTAAAATATATCCTTTCTGCTCGCCATGACCATCTGGAGAACATAAACAACCATTTTAGAACCCAGATGCCCAGCCACCAAGCACTCCCTAATTGAGTTACACTGCAGTCAGCTGCTCGGAGCCACGCCCGCGCCCTGGCGGATCCACAGCACTGCTGTCGAGATTCACAAAGATTCTGAGGCTCCTGGGGGGAGGTGTGCTGCTTCAGGAAGTATCCCTTCTGCCTCCTTCCAGGTTTCCATTGGCTGGCATTTCTCATTGATCTTGGGAAACACATGGCCAGCATCTGTCTGCGAATAACTATTTGTCATTGTGTAAAATATCTATGAAATGCTCAGCATATAGAGATTTCCGCAAAACCAAACACAGGCTATGTCTTTTTGGTGGAATTGTTTCTCTGAGCCAAGCTATGAAGCAGCTACAATATTAGGATGAAGGAGATTCGTGCATTGATCACATTAGAAGCAGACTTGTTCCTTTTGTTTCAGCTTAGTTGCTTAAATAATTATTTCCACTTTTATAGTATGTGTTACTGTTGTTCACTCACACACACAAAAAATCATAAGTATCGTATCACTATGTTTGCACCCTAACCCTCAGATTTAGGCATACTATGCTATTTTTGTGTTCAAGAAACTAAGGTTTTTTGATGCTGGTGGCCTCATCTGGATAAGTTCTCAGAGAATTTCATCTATGACTAATTTTCAGGATAGAGGGAATTGATAGTAATTACTTCATTTAATGATAACTTAGAAATAGAATTTTCTTATCCAGATCGAAGGAAATGTTCCTTTACAGCAGATGTATAACCCAGCACCACTCAGAAATGTTCTTTCTTTCAGCTCACTCAATGGGCACTCTAAGCACTTTGAATGTGCTAGAGGCTGGTGTTAGGTGCACGTTTGTGAAGAATTATCTGGCCCCTGTCCTTGAGGAAGTTACTGGAGTCTAATGTAAACCACAAATATGCAAAAACTAGGGCACACATAACGCAAATCCTACAAAAAAGTGTGAGAGGCCAGATGTGGAAGCAACCAACTGCTGGAGCAAAGGTGACACCTGCATCTCCTCTTAATGAGTAATGAAGAGCTCTGCACATTAAGGAAGGTCAGAGGGGGCTTCAAGGATAGAAAAGGAAATGTGCAAAGGTGGGGAGACACAGAGAATCTGGCACATGAGCAGGATGGGAGGTCTGCGTGGAGCACAGGATTTTTTGGAGATTCTGGAAGATAAGGCTGGAGCTATATTCTGGGTCATGAAGTTGGCATGATCCTAGGCCAGAGAGCCAGGGGAGGACTAAGACAGAAGAGTGACATGATCAGATGGGTGGTTTGAGATCTGTAACCAGAACGAAGGCAAAAAAGATGGCAGTGGGGAACCAGGGGAAAATCTGAGTGAGGCACTTGGGAAACCATCATTCTGACTGGGGCTAGAGCTTTGGGGGTCATGGCCAAGTTGAAAAAGAAAAGAAGAAGAAGAAGAAGAAGAAGGTATAGATGATTTGCATTATTTGCTATGAATATGTTCTCTAAATTCATTGTGAACACTGTATTAGAAAATAGCATGGCCAGATGCAGTGACCCACAGTTGGAAGGTAATAACAGAACTGGGACTTTAAGATTCTGAATTCATTAAGATCCTGTTCCACTACCCAAACCCAGAGAAAAGGATAAATTAGCAAATAATAAGACATTACTTCTAGGGGATGTACGTGGTTATGTGCCAGTGAGCCTCTTTGTCACATTTTCATCAACTGATTCATGTTTTGCATGTGTCTCTGTTTAAAGACAGTTTACTAGATAGGCATTCAGTTCATTGACACTGAAGGGCTAGCAGTGTTATAACTCTGCCTGAAGGGCTATCTGATGTATTCTTTTCTCTGTGAGGCACGCCACAGTCTTACATGCTAGAGCACTAGACAGCAGGGCAGTGCCATATGTGAAGGCCATTTTAAACAGGTAAATCAACAAAAATATATCCACAGAAAGGCAAAATACATGATGTTAAACAGGCTATAAAAATGCAATTCCATCTATCATGAGAGCTGAAACAGGAAGATAGAATGTAGCCTTGTTCTACTTCTCCTGGGAACACTTATGTCAGGGGCATCTCATTTTATGCTACTTTGTGCATGTCCACGATGAACTGGAAAAGCATGGCCAGTATCAATTCAGGGATTCCAAATAAATTTCACCAAGTATAGGTAAAATTGCAAATATGAAACAGAAAAAGAGGAGGACTGTTGGTACTTTACATCATCTCAAAGGATAAGAGAGCCGGAGCTGTATGCAGGATAAAACTCAGAGGACAGGAAGGAGAAGAAGCTGGCAAATGAGTAGGAGCATGTGGAGAGATGGAGGCCAGCAGTTGGAAGGAATCTGAGAAGCAGAATGTGTCCAACAATATACAGTGCTAGGGGACGCACAGCGAGGCCAGACACTAGGCTTTGGGTGTGTCTGTTCTATCAGTCACTTGTCAGGGAGAGGTTTCAGCTGCATGAACAGTGGCCACAGAAGCAATGGGTCTCTCCTTGGTGCTGGGTACAGGAACTTAGTTACAGGGTGTTAGTCATTCTTTCAAGAAACTTTTCGGCTCTGGAGAAATGAGGTAGCCATAAAAGTTGTTTACTATATTCATTAAATACATACTGAGCATCGCTATGGGTCAAACATTCCTTAAGCATTAGTGACAGTAAAAAACACTCAGTAGGCAAAATTCCTGTCCACATGGAGTCCCCATTCTATTGTGGGAACTGTTGAATAGATTGACAAATAAATAACAATATAATGCTAAATATTAACTGTGCTATGAAGAGAAATCAATACAAAGGGAGAGATATTGATGGAAGTTGCTAATTTATCTAAGATGATCGGGATGCAATTTGTGCAAAGGCCTGAGAAATTGTGGGAGTGATTCTAGTGCATCTCTCAAGGAGCGTCCCAGACAGAGGGCACCAGGGGAACAATTGCCCTGCCCCTACAGGAGCATGCTCAGTGTGTCCCAGAAAGCAGAAAGACCCCATGTGACTGGGAAAGTGAGCAAGGGGAACGGAGGTAGAGGAGACACTCACAGGACCATAATGATAGCTATCCAAAGTAAACCAGGGTAAGAGTCACTGAAGCTGAGAGAAGGGAGGAAGCGCTGAGAGCGGGCATCATTAGGAAGACTTAGAAGAACAAGTCAGATGTAAGCCAAGAATTATGAATGAAAAGACAAACAATTTGTGTGTTATGAGGGGAGGTATTATAAAGAAAAGAACGAAAGTGATTTGTGCTAATCTGACTGTCATAAAACCTCTTCAAGGATGATTGGGAGGAGACTGGAGGGAAGGCGGGCTCAATATGGGAGACTGTGAAGGTTAAGCTAATGCACAGCCACATAGGTCTACGAATAGTCTTGCGATGAGAAATGAAGTGCTTTGGAAAGCTGAAGGTGATGGTGGCATGCGTTTAGGATGAATGAAAGAAAAACTGATCAGAGGTAGGAAGACAAATTGAGAGAGGACTGCAGCGGTCAAGTTGATGATCTCATTGTTATTGAATAGGGGATGTCAGAGGAGTTGTTTTAGGTTCTGGGTATCCTAAGCAAATAATTAAACAGAACACTCAAAACAAGTAATGAGTAATATTTACAAAACAGTAAAACACAAAGTACCTAAATGAAGTTAAAGTATACTCCACAGCGTGGAGATGGACCGATGAGACAAGCCTACAGCTCTAATAGTGGAGGGTACTGCATCTGTTAAGGCCTTGGAATTACGGGAGGATCTATAGCTGGGGAGTCACTAGAGTCATGGCCCAACTGAGCAGCTAATTTGGCCCACCCATCAGGTGGGGGAGTTTTGACCATACGAGGTCTTCAGAAGAAGTGTCATCTGGTCCAAAGTCCACTAACGGAGGGAAATCAAAACTACAGTGCAAATAAGTTTGTCCATAGGCCAGGGTGATAGATTTTGAGTTTGCACATGCCTGTGGGTCTTTGTGGGAACACAATGAAGTTTATCTGTTATCGTTTGATATTTCAACATAGCCTTCCCTGCTCTGTCTGGTTTCTCAATTCTTGATTTTTGTTTTGTTTTTTGTTTTTGTATTGTGGATCAAACTTACAACCCCGTGCTTGCAGGGCAGGCACTGTGCCACTGAGCTATATTCCCTGGCCCTTGTTTTTTTTTTTTTTTAGACAGGGTCTAATTCGGTTAACCTTGAACTCACTATGTATCTCAGGATGACCTAGAATTGACTGTGATTCTTCTGCTTCAGCCTCCCATGTGCTGAGATTACAGGCAGGTACCACCCAGTCCAGCTTGTTTTCTCAGTTCTTATCCCATGGCTTTCTGTTGCTTACCTCTCCTTGCTATGTCTCCTACCTCAGTAAGGCCCGTGATCAAGGTCCTTGCCGCTGCAGTTGAAAGAAAGCAGCAAACATTATTGTATTAATCAGTTCTCATCACTGGGACAAAATATCCAGCATCCACAACTTTAAAAAGGAGAGGTTTCATTTGGCTCACAATTTCAGAGGTTTCAGTTTAGGGTCAACTGGCTCTAAGGCAGGAGCATCAAAGAGGGAGAACATGGTGGAGCAAAGCAGTTCAATTTACGCCAGGCAAGAATCAGAGCAGGGAACAAGTGCCAGATAAGGTGCAAGGCACCAGGCGTAGTGCCCCAGGTCACATATCTATAACCCACCCAGACACGCCCAGAACTGTGCTTCACTACCTTCCCTCCCCCAAGTGTTTCTTAATCCAGGCAAGTTGGTACATCATGATTAATGGTCATAATTAAGAAAGGACAATGGGCAAGATTTAAACGCTTGATAATGAGGAGACACAACTAAAAGGATGCTGGCACCATTGACAGAAACCAGAAAAAGTGCAAGGCAAGAATAGGTTTAGGGTGTGAATTAGAAGAGTGGTTCAAAATGTGAGAAAGTAGACATCAGATAAAGATAACCTATAGACAGCTGATGCCACAGGATGAACTTTGAAGAAAAAGTTAGGGACCAGAAGAGACTTGGGGGTTCAATCCTGGTGCAATTCACTTTGTAGAATCCCCATCCCACGCACAGTAACTGAAACTCTACAAGAAAAAGAGATCATTACCTGAATGCAAACAAATGCTTTCTCTGATAGAGGAAGGTAGTTGGTAAAGTACTGAACTTTGAAATGTGACAGTCTCCGGTGGAAGAAGAAAGGAAAAACAAAAACCAAAGGAGCAATTGCAGAGTAGTCTAGAAGTTGAACAAAATTATGCTGAGTTCATTTTTGAAAAGAACCAAATGGAAAGGAATTCCCAGGAGAAATTCAAGGCTTGGAAATGTAGAGGCTACCACTGAGCCCGCAGGGAAAACATATTGTTCATTGTTATTGCATCCCACAATATGGTGTAAGTAGAGGTCACTTGGGGAAAAGAGGAGTCCCCACAGTTCTCTGCGATAGGTAACAAAGGTGAATTTCTTACAAAGAGAGGCCTAAACCACATCAGAATTGTAGGCTTCCAGCCTTGCCTTCCCTATGGTTCCAAGGAGAATTTTACATGGCTCTTACACAGCTTTATTTAGGACTGGAGGGGAGCCAACTGCCTATTGTTCAAGTTCACATTTTAACTGATGATGGAAATTCACACATTCTGTACGAGGCCATCCTGAGGAGCAGGCCTCAGTGTGGGACTTTGGCAAAAACTCCTACATTCTAGGACAAACATACTTTCCAAAGAGGCAAAGATTTTCAAAACAAACAAACAAATCAGCCAACCAGAAAAATGGATCTTTGTTTTAAGTGTTTACCACCAGGAAGATATCTGCTGAAAAGTTTAAGAGTAGTGATAAGCATCATTTCCCCCCATTAGTTATTTTGTTACAGTAAAAGAGAGATACCACCACATTTTCCTGACATTTTCTCCTAATTAGAATAGGAGGCCCACCTTGCTCCCTCCCTACAAGCCGTACTTCCTTTTAAAACTTAGAATCCTGAAAAGAAGACCAAAAAGTAAAATAAATAAATAAATGCCCAGTATTGGTGTGAATGTATTTTAAAATTTCAAAAATCCAACACAAATTTGGGAAAGAAAATATAATAGCTGTGTGACCTTTGACATGTACCTAGCCTTAAGTTGTAAAATAAGAAAGGTGTCATGCTCTCTGGTGTTGTGGCAAAGACAAAATAAAATGTTGTGCAGAGAGACAGATCTCTTGCAAATGAGAAGATCTAGAGATGGAGGGAAGCAAGTGAGATGGGAAGGGAAGGGGAAGTGAAAAGAATTAAAACATGTTATGTATATGTACCGACACTCCACAATGAATATAATTATTATGTACTGCAGGCATGTACTGACAGAAATAAAATAAAATTAAAACATTGCGCATTGTCATTTCCATAAGAAAATTATCCCTACCCATCCAATCATCCAAGAGAGACCCTGTGGATTAGCCGCTACCATTTAAGTCTTTGCTTAGCATTTATTATTATCTATCATGCTTGTTGACTTGTTTACTATCTGTGTCACCTGAGCAAATTATAAGCCCAAGGAGAACAATGACTTTGTTCCCTGCTGTATCCCTAGTATATACAAGACACTTGGCACTTAGTAAGCCCTTACTAAATATCCACTGAAAAAATGAACATGAAATGATTATTAACTGTTAATTCTCTGCTAGTCCCTCCCTCCTAAACTCACAGGGTGTGTGTGTGTGCACGCATGTGTGTGTGTTGTTATCAAAACATAAGGTGAATATTTAATTTCAAAAAACTTAACACAGTAAAAGACACACTTACCCCATCATTCTTACCACTTTCTGAAACAGTTTTGGAAGTCTTGTTTTGTGAATGTCTTCATGACATATGATTTTTAAAAAAAATCATATGATTTTTAAAAAAATCATATGTCGCTGGCACTGCAAAGTGCCATCCAGTGGAAGGCAAGTTTGTGAAAACATGATGATGTGTCCACGTCCACCTCATTCCCCGAATCGAATACCATGCAACTTCTGCCTCTCCCTTGAAGTTAAAAATGACCATGAAAGGCAAACGTTTTAAATCAACTCAGAGCATTGAGCCAGCCATGATTACACAACTAAAGACACACATGAAAGAAGACTTCCAGAACTGCTTCTGAAAGTGGCAAAAATGGTGGAATAAGTGTTTTTGAAGCAAAGGTAAATATTTTGAAGGAGGATTAATGGCACGTGTCTTTAACTGTAATACATTTTTTTATTATTTAAACATTCACTGTATGCCTTGTGTACACATTTTTTTTCAAATGGAGCTTCTTACACAACTGAATGATGGACTAGGGATATATGAATTATTGCTGTTGTGGCCAATGTTGAATTTATTCTATTACATGTGCATTGTGTATAGTGTTGCAATAGCGATTTCTTCTCTATTTATATTAAATGATATAATACATACACCCAATGTGATATTGGTGTATGGATAAGTATTTAAATATGTGAATTTCCTTTATTCTCTGTTACATGCAGTTCTGCTCATGTCTTGGATTAGAAAACAGATTTGCTAGAAAAACACTAGGAGAAACTATAAACTCTGATTCTCACAAAAACTAAATGACAAAAAGGACTTTAGAGTTGCTGCCTGGTTTCATTAAACATAATCTGATTTCTTTTAACTCCTAGAAAATTTTTTTCGCCATAGTATTACTAATGTGCTTTTAGTTCCTTCTAAAGAAAGCTCCACACAATTCTGCTACAGATTTTTGTAAGTACATCTTTGAAATGACAGTTCAGAGTATTGAATTCAAAATATTCTAGTTTTTCTCAAAGTCTCCTTCATATGGGGGGCAAAAGAAATTTAATAGACTACAATTCAACTTATAAAATCTCTTAGCACTTTATTCTGTGAGGATATTTTTACCAAAACATATTAGGTTTTTAAACATTATACTTGTTCTAATTTTCATAAAACACACTGCACTATGAGTCACTTCAGGGAAGATTTAAAATAGGACTCCATTTTCTTTGCACATAACTACTTTTAATTGCACAGAACAAGTTTATACTGTCCTTGTCAATTAAGACAAAGGTAGAAAGGGTAATTAATAACCAAATAATCAAACGCTACATTTGTAATTTCACTTTACATGGTGTTTGCAGTTTGGTTTTATTTTATATTTTATTTTATTTTGGTTTATTTTATTTTATTTGATTTTAAAACCAGAGCTGCAAATCAGTGGATTAAAAGGAACAGCTTCTCAGTGTAAGAAATGTTATATAGATTCCTCTGGATAAATGTATCTATATCAATGAAAGAAGTCTGAGCTGGGAGATAAGAGATTGGTTTATCTTTTCGGCTTCTTCTCAAAGTAGCTGGAATTATTTTCTCATCTGTAAGATGAGTTATGTAGACAAACACAAGTTCTTCTCTACTGACGTGTGTGCATGGATCTTTTTGTAATTAGCCTCAGTTTGCATTATATATAATTTTGGTTTACAAAAATTCTTTGCAATTGTTAGTTTGGATCATTTTATTATTGAGAAATATAGACTGAAACATTTAGACTGTTAGAAAACATTAGAACACTACCACAATGTTAAAGTGCTTAAACAAAGTTAACGCAGTTCTTCTATTAAGAAATAGAGACTAAAAGATCTGAAAATTTGCTGAATAATTAACTATTGTCAATTTTATTTGCTGGCTTGAGATTATTTACCTTTCTATTTATTGAAATTATTTCCTCATTTCAATAAAACTCCATAAACATTTTAATGATAATTTAAAGTCTTTATGAACTTTATTTCTTCCACACTAAGTATTTAGATGGCTCACCTTTGAAAATTGCATAAACAATACTGAAAAGAACATCTTGCCCACAAATTTTTATTTACATTTCCACAAATTTCTTTATGAAGACATGCCTGAGAAGCAATTTCAAAGACTCCTGTAAAAATCTATTTTCACTACTCCTCTGAGGGCCCAAAAGCATTAGTAGCATATTAGAAATGGAAAAGAGATGCCATGAATTACACATAGATTTCTCTGTATAACAATTGTGTGTATAACAATTGTATAAAATCGTTACCTAAGATATTTGTGACTTTTATGCTCTGCTCAGATGCTCAGAAACATAACTAGATCCATCTTCTTGTTGGATCTACTATCTAAGCTTCTGGGGATATTTAAGTTTTGGTTTAAAAATTATTTTTGAATTAATTCTTCTCTGAGCAAAGTTGATAACCAAAAATGTATTGGAAGCCGGGTGTGGTGGCGCACGCCTTTAATCCCAGCACTCGGGAGGCTGAGGTGGGCTGAGCGTTGTGAGTTCGAGGCCCGCTTGGGCTACAACGCAAGCACAAGGCCAACCTGAGCTATATAGTGTGACCCTGCCTTAAAACACTAGGGCTGGGAGTTTGGCTCAGTGGCTTAAGTGCCTGTCTGGCAGGCGTGAGACTATGAGTTTGATCCCCGGAAGAAAAAAAAAAAAAAGTATTGGAGTTCTATAGCTATACAAAAATATTTTTGGCAATTATATGTTAATCCAAAAATAAAGACTCAAATACTACCGAGGCACTATTATAACTTTTTTCATAGTTAAATACTTATGTCCCTGCTTCATAGGAAATATCCAGAACCATTCTGATGATACTTATTCACAAAAGAATTGCACAAAGTCAAGTCTATGTTTTGAGAAGAAATTATGACATAATCCCTAGTTGTTAATGAGCATACTGGAAACCTATGAATAGCGACTCAAGAAATTCAGAAGCTACCCACATAGAGTCCTAAATTTACTATTCAGTATGTTAGCTTTTTAGGCTTTACCATATCTCTGAAGGAATGTGACCATCAACAGCATCACTAATCGCTTCAAAAATAGAACATCAGAACTCATAGTTTATTATCTCTTCTTCCTGAACCATATTGAAATTATCATTAACATTTTTGAAACAAAGATTTTTCTGGTAATAGAAGTAATAAACTCACATTCGAAATGTGTTAAATAAACAAGTATATAAAGAAGAAACTAACAGAGCACCCGTAATCATTTTATGCAGCAACACCATTAGGAACATTGTTGTATAATTATTTCTTGTCTTTTTTTCTACAGGTTTCTTGTTTTACTATTCATATGTCAGCACATCTTCTGATTTCTTCCCTATCTATTCTTCACTTAATATTTGTAATCACACTGTATATATAATTTTGTGTGCTGCACTTTGCTCAACATTACTGATTATTAAAAGCATTTTCATGTCATTAAAGCACTCTTCATTTTTAATTACTACATAAATATTCTATTGTGCAACTGTACCATAATTTACTTCCTCTAATTCAGGATATTTAAGGAGATTTTATTTTTCACTGCATAAGTAATGCTGCAGTAAACATTCTTGCTTCCAATTTTTTTTGCATTTATAATTATTTCCTAATGATACATTCTTAAAAGTGGCATTAATGGTCACAAGGTACAAATGTTTTATCATTTCCCAAACAAACTGTGGTATCTAACAATTTACATGATTACATTTTAAAGGAAATATTGATTATTCAATCTATAATAAAATTTAATATATTAAATGATAATAGATGTCATTTATGAGTTTACATATTAGGGACTTACAAGATAAACAACTTATAGACAATTTGGAATATATCTTTTATTCTCACCCTAATAATATGCCTCATGAATGACAGCTTTCATTTTACCAATAGATTTATATGCTCATGTTTGGACCAGGTTGACATAACACATCCAATATAGACTTTTTTTTTAATAAAAGAAGGAAAAAAGCAAAATCTTGTCCTGAACAAAAAGGAGGAGGAAAAGAACATGTCTACAGGAAGGTGGGCAACTGTGTGAACAGTGGTGTGAGTTATATGGCTACTGAGTCAACTCCTAACAAAATTTCGCGTACATTAACACATCTTTACCAATTCAAGAAAATTAAATTCCTAAAACTTTAGTCTTTAGAGAAGCACCCTTTTAAATTCAAATATGACTTTGCTTATCTCTTACACTATGAAAAGATTTAGCTCCTAATTGTAAATTGTCATAATTTTTCTTTTAATAACCATCCTTAGTGCTATTACCTAAGGCAATAAGATTTTAGAGTTGAACCACCTGAGCTCAAATCCCAACTCTACAATTTACCAGCTTGGTGGCCCACAGCAAATCACTTACTTATTCTGTGCCTTGGTCTTGTCATCTTTAAAATGGAGACAATAATATGATGTCTGCCTCTTAGGATTACTGGGAGATTTCAATGAGGTAATTCTTGCTAGGTTCTTAGACCACTTGGTTTATCTGTACATAGTGCTCGGCATTAGCAATCATTATGATGCCACTTGGTATTATGAACTACAGGATCCCAGGAACATAACATTTGTCATAAAAACAAAACCTGAGTGGACAAAGATTGAGCTCTATGATAAGACAGCATCACACGTCTTAGGGGCTAAAAGAATATTATATGTAAAACAAATTTCATGATTCCATTGGAAGAAGCCATTGGTTGAGGATATTTTTCTATGGAGGATTTCCTCACATGAAAGTAGGACTTAAACAAGACCTTGAAGATTAGACAATACTTACTACAAAAGCAGAAGAGCATTTTAGGTGATGGAAATGTTGACTGTTGATATACTGGGACCAGTGAATAGACCGGTTATACCATCACATACACATAAATACAGACAGAGACAGATGGGAAGAGGGGGATGCAGGGAGAGAGAGAAAGAGACACGCAGAGTGACACAGAGACAGAGAGAGGCAGGAAGACAGGCAAAAAGACAGACAGGTAGAGAGAGACAAATTCATTTTTGAAGGAACTAAGAACCAGAAAATTAAGGGCTTTACGTAGTCAACCACTCAGGAATTTGATTGTCTGTGAGTTTCTGGGAACCACTGAATGTTCTGAGAGGAGGAACAAAAGAGAGAAAAATGTAAAATTAGTACACTACTAATTTTAAAGATGATTCAGATAGGGGTGTGTTAAAAACAATAATTAAAAAACTAGTCATGAAGTTATCAAAATATTCCAGAATCCTGTATGTGGGATATTTCATTCTAAAAAGACATCTTGTAATCAATCCATACTTTTCTTTTTCAGTAATTCTTTTTATTTTTGTGAACTATACTTTACATCTATTCAACTGAGTTTGGTTTTAAATTTTGTGCTTTATATTGACAGTAGAGCTCTACAATGCCTGCTAATTTTTTTGTTGTTGCTGTGTTTTGCTTTGTTTTTGCTTTTGTTTTGTCTTTTTTGAGACAAGTTCTCAGTATGCAGTTCAGGCTGGCCTTGAGCTCACTTTGTAACCCAGGCTGGTCCCAAACTCAAAAGGATCCTCCTGTCTCAGCCTACCGAGTGCTGGGATTACAGGTATGTGCCACCATGCCCAGCCATTTGCTAATCTTTTCTTTCAAACCTACAGCCCTTACTCAACCAAGCGATAATACAAATTTAAGAGACCTGCTATACATAATTTGAGAATCCAGATATGTAATAAAATTTTATGTGTAGTTCAGTGGTTCTTGGCACAAATACAATGAGACTACAATTGGTCAGAATGATTCCTAGGTCTATAAAAAAAATTTCATTTATTTTTTTTTATTCAGATGCACAGAGAGTCAATCATTTGATTACGAGATGACACACAGTTCTAACATCATGAAATTTGATTATGAGTATTCAGGTATTTTTAGCAAAATTTTTAAAAAGGTTCACTCTATTAAAATACAGTTATTGAAAGATAATTCTAAGACAACCTACAGAATATTTATCATAAAAGAAGCAATTAGCAATCTACTGTTCTTTCTACTACAGAGGGTTTGATGGTTATATGTTAACTATCAACTAGTCAGAAGTTAAATCAACTCTAAAAAATCAACATTGGCTATGTACCTATTTTTCTTAAATTAATATAATTATAGACTTGAGAAAATTAATGAAAATATCTGAAATATGCTCTTCTTGATTTATAGGCTTTTTAAAAATAGAATTTTCATTCCATAAGTGATCTGAAATATTTTTCCTTAAAAAATCTATTACCCTCAAAATGCAATGAAAATCAGTGTGGAGATTCCTCAAAAAACTAGGATTAGAGGTTGCCCTAGCTATTTCCCTTCTGAGTTTTTTCCCAGAAGAGAAATATCATACCACAGTGATATATGTTCACCAATGTATATAGCAGCATGATTTGTAATAGTTGAATCTTGGAAACAACGCAAGTGCCTATCAACCACAGAAAAGATAAAAAAGATGTGAGTTTTTTATATGATGGAGCACTACTTAGCCTTAAAGAAGGATAAACTTGAGACTTTTATAGGTAAATGTATGCAGCTAGAGACCTTACTCATAAGTGAAATAAATCATGTGTAAGCATCATATCGTCCCCTTAGTGTAAGAAGCTGAAAGGCTAATTAAGATCTAAAATGTACAATAGATAATGGGAAGTAACTCTTCAAAAGGAAAGAGAAACTGGAATGGGGAAAAGGAGAAAAGAAGAAAGGGAAAAGAAAAAAATACATATATATACACAAAAAAATAGCTAATATACTACTAATTGCTATTAGTTCATTGAAAAGAAAGGTTTGTGCCTATAGTTTGATCAATTTTTCATGCCTATATCTTGTAACATGAGCAACTACTTTGAAGATAACAATACACAATATACTAACCATTGTTACTCTCCTACAATCTTGTTTTGAAATTCTGCACCCTTGTTTCTATTGTTTTTTACTTTAAAATAAAAAAAAAATTAAAAATGCAATGAGATTGGCACAAAGGAGCTAGAGAAAAGCATCTATATTTCAAGCCAAAAAGAAGTCTTGCGGGTATAATTCACTTTGCAAATGTATCAGAAGGCTATTTTTAAATCCTTCTGTTATTGTGATTGTGTGATGGCTTGAAACTTTTCTGTTGAATTACGATTGACCCTGGAAAGTCTCTCCAAGTCATCGAACCTCACTTTCCTACTCTGTAAAAGAAGGTTAAAGAAAAAAGCAGGAGAGTGATGAGGGCGCATTCTATCAAATGCCTATAACCTATTTTGCAAGAAATAAGATGTTGTTAATCACTTCTCTAGTAATGAGTTTACTCGCTGTAAAATGATGTGGCTTGCTCAGTTCTTTAGAAACTGCTCGACCCAAATAGCATTTTCCTACCTGAGTGCATTGTGTGTTGAACAGCATCCTCCCTTCCACTAGCAGAGTCTGAATCTGAAGGACTGTTCAATTACTGGGACACTTCCGTTCCAAGGTCAGCCCACACTGGCTATGATAATAAGAGGTCCAATTAAGCTGCAATTCTCAGACAATTTATTTATGTTTTAATAATATGGAGGATTCTGTGAGGGGCTATGGATGCTAACTATTGATTAAATCTGAAGAGCTATTTTGTTCTCTTTGTTTTCCATTCCCTTTCTCCCCACTGTGAATTTTTTAGTCAATCCCTAATCCCTCCTGGACTGCACAAACTACCACCAAGCCCCAGCATTTCCTCTTGATGAAACCCCTGTTAGTCCAACCTTGCTCTACATTTTCAGTCTGCCATTTGCTAACATATTACATGACCAGCTGAGCCACCAAGCTAGAATAAACAGAATGCACTTTAGCATACAGGGATATTTTGCAAGAGATATATTCTCAAGTCTTGGAAACTTAACTGTGTGTTACCATATTGTCTTCCTTATGCTCCTTCTGTTTCTTAATTTCACACATCACTCCTTTCTTTGAAGAAATTTTCCCCCAATGTGCTAAGAAACTGAGTCATGTCCTACTTCTGTGGAAAACTCAGGAGGGTGGGAGGAGGTCTAGCTCCGTAGAGTGGACTTGTTCTCTCCATCGGTTCATCCACCTGGTCATTTCACATATGAGTTAATGCAGAAGAAGGCTTTGAAAATTCCAACACCATGCAAATGTGCCTTGCTCTAGGATTCCTCTTCAATCATGGGCCACGAGTGGGCCACATGCTGGTCCTTTTGTACTCACAGGCTCATTTCAGGTGAAGTGGTTTTCCTGAAGTTCTAAGGGTATTTCAGCTGTAATAGATCATTTTATGCTTTCAGTAAAGAGGTCCTCATTTGCAGAGCAATGACCCTTCTGAACCTTGCTCTAATACAGGAGCTGGGGACAGCTCACTGATCAGCTGATCACAGAATCTAAATACATCTCTCAGATGTTCGAGTACGTTTGTTCATTCTAAACCAGTGGCTCAGCTAGCCATGTGGCATGCTGGCCATTTGGGCTAACATTCTCTCTCACAAAACAGTTTCAAAATGAAGTTTCTCCCCGCTCAGAAATAAAGAATGGAGCGCTAACTAAAAACTGCTATTGGAGCCGGTGATTTCTTTTTCACCTTCATACTTCTGTTTCTCGGCTACATTCTGTGCTGTCCCGACATATGTTAATCAATGCATTTGTTACCACACAGCTTGACTATTGCATTTCTCTGGTGGCTGGCTTATCATCGTCTCTAATTATTTCAACTCCAATTAATTCTGAACTTTTTTGCAAGGTTATTTACTTGCTTTAAGCAATAAGGCAACATGGCACCTCTTTGATTTCTAAGCATCTGGTCAACTACAAATTGAATTCAGTGCTCTCTTCTTTGCCAAGGGTTTATTTCAATGACCCTTCCACTAGATCACTGGTACTAGTGGCCATTGACCTGTGTGTTAGGGGAAAGATGCACCTACTAACATGTTATTATGACATTCTTGAAAGCTAGAGAAGAAACATGAGAAATAGCAGCAAAACTGATGAGGGAAACAGATCAGAAACAGTTTTGTAGAAGCGTTTATCCATGACCACAAAAGGAGAATCTGACAGTCTTGGTTTGGGACCCAGAACAGGGAAAGAAGAGAAACAGAGCATATTCCAGATATTGCTTAGGGCTCTAATAATTTTGGGTCCTTTCATCACTGGGACAAATTGTGGAGCTAAAACCTGTTAGTCCTCCATAACAGTGAGCAGAGAGAGCCTCAAAGGGCAGAAATAAGAACTTTCTCAAGAACACACAAGCAATAAGTACCAGTGTCCAAGTCAGAACGCAGATTTTCCAACTCACCACTACAGAAGCAGCCAGGAGCTGCAACAAAGTTTAGAATTTTGCATGTCTGTAGGAAGTATAAAATGTAAAGGATCAGAATCCAAGAAAAATAAGCAAGTTCTAAATCAAGGGTACGAGTTAAGGCAGAACAATACATGGGCATGGATCTTGATGAACATTTTCCTGCACTTTAAAAACCCAGATAGTAAATATTTTCAGCTTTACATTCTATACAGTCTCTCTGTCTCAACTACTCAACTCTGCCCCCAACTTAGTTCAAAATCAGGAATAAATGGAAATAAGTAGGCATACCCAGCCACGTTCCAAGAAAATTCTATTTACAGAGTCAAAATGTGTCTCTAAGGCCACAGTCTGCAGTCTTTTGGTCTAGATCAATGTTTCCAAACACAGTATGATACCATCCCTTAGGGGTGGTATTGGATAAAGAGGGATGTCTTTTTAAATTATGACAGTCATAGAAGTTTGGGAGAAGTAATTAGTAGATTCTGCCAGGGATGCTAATGATCCTGCAGCAGATTCATCTGAACTAGAGTTTCCTGCCTCATATGACAAAAGCCAACTCACTGAGAATCACTGAATTAGGCAAAGGTGAAATATATATGCATTAAGAACCCAAACCTTATTCTCATTCTAACTCATAGGAATCAGCAACAGAACATGGAAAGAAGCAAGACTTTCTGAAAAGGGAAGAACTTTTGAAATGAGACCAATCTGCTCTTTACACAGTTCTCGTACTTAGATACTCCCAGATGTCTCTGAACCTTTGTTTTTTTTGTCAATAATTAAGAAATAATCATAAATGCCTCATAAACTTGCTATGACAATTTAAAGAAAGAATATATCTGAAGTGACCAGCATAGGGTATGGATTGTGTAGAAATACAATTGTGTAGAAATAATCCAATACAAATACAATGTGAGCCAAGTGTAAAATTTTAAATTAGCCAATTAGGGACACTAAAAAAAGAAAAGGTAAAAAGAAGCAGAAAAATGAAATCTTATACTGCGTTTAACTGAGTATATTCCAAACTCTAACTTTTCAGGAAATAGTTGATATCAAAAATTATCCATGTGATATTTTTCATTTTTTCTCTAAATCATCAAGATCTTGTATTTTATTTCTACAGTGAGTCTCTGTGCACAGAGTAGCCATGTTTCAGTTTCCAACAGTCACACGTAACTAGTGGCAGCTTTAATGGGGTGGACTGTGAGCTTCCGTTTGTTCTTGTCCCAACAGGTCACTGACTCCTAGTCACTGTAGGAAGTCCATCTTTCTACCTACTCTTTTCCTAAGTAGGCAGATAGAAGCTAACTCCTACACACACAGAACAGGGTTTCCCAGAACTTCTGGGGTTCAGTTACTAAGTGCTTCCCCTGCTGCACTGCCCAAATTTAACTGAGCGCAAAATTAAAATAGCTTTACCTTTTTCACATTAAATCCCCTGATGTTCAAGAAACAAAGGAAGCCAGAAGACCTATCTTTGGTGGTGCTACTTTAGGAATTTCTGTCTTGGGCCATTTTCTGAATAGCTAAACAGTAAATTCTGATTACTCAAGAGTATCCTATAACCTTAATATCCCAACTTTGAATAAGGAAATACTTTTAAGAAGTCCAGCAGAAGGGTACCTTCCAGTCACATAACTGGTTGAAAATGATTGAACACACCCTGCTGGTGGCCCATTGATGTTTATGATGAATGCAAGTTCAATCATCAGCATACATAAAGAATTCAGTTCTTTTCATTTGCTTTTTCTCTCTACTGAAACAAATGAGTTCCTTCTCTGCTAATGTTTTGAATCTTGTCGAAGAAATTTATGAAAAGAATACACATGTGTGAAGATGTTATATATCCAAATGTCTCCATGTTATAAACTTATCCTCATTAAACTTATTTGCCCCTCTGCTTCCTTTGGTATAGATAGTTCAAGGGCAAAGGGTGGAAATGCAAAAGTTATCCCTGCTTCCTTTCTCTAATTATTTTGAGCTGAATTCACTGAGAATGAATATGAATACATTTCTAGCTTTCAGGATTATGGAGTCGCCTAAAGCCTGCAGTGACTTTCATTAAAGCAGATGCCCCGCCTCGAGCTGCTTGACTCTGCAGGTTCCCAGCAGGCTGATTGAAGCCGGCACCACTCAGAGAGAGACAGGTCTTTTTAGGAACATCAGCACTTGAGGAAAAAATGCTGTTTTGTTTGATTCTGTTTTCTGCCCTAATAAAATCCTGCATTTCTCCCCCACCCCAAATACTTCCCTTCCTTTTGTGTTTGCTGGGTTGGTTGGTTTTTAATAAAAGATAGAATGAGGAAAGATAATATTTGCTTAGTTAAAAGCACTTTTATCCAAAAACATGTGTCTCTATATACACTTTTGGTTGTACCATTTGATACAGCTGGTTCAGATTCTATCAGCCTCCTAAGCCCTTGTTTCACAATTATCATGCATACACACACACACACACACACACACACAGACTATTGGTTAGCAAATGTAAGAAAGAAACAGTGTTATGAACAATGTACTTTGGGTTCGTTGGTTGAAATATTGATTGGGTTCAAAGTAAGGGGAGCTAATGAATTGCAGTCCATATGGCCTGCTAATGAGGGTCTTGCAGAGGCTGGAACACCTATTGATTAACCTGTTTAATATCATAAAACCAGTGCCTCAACATGGATAATGCCCGCCCTACTGCCTGTCCCGGAGAATAATGTCATTGTTTGTTTGGCACATGCCAGGAGGAAGTGTCTGCTGATTCCCTAGATGACAAAGGTGCCGCCAGGGCTCCCTCTCCCCCTCCTTGACAACAAGCAAGCTGCCCCTCCAGATGATAGGGTCCTTCTCCCTTCCTGCAGGTAACTGTCAGTCAGGCAGGGTGTGAGGTATGATAATTCCATCTGCGCCATTCGGATTGTCAGCGGTATTGTTCTGCTCAGTGTGCTATGGATTGTGAAAAACAACCAGGACGGATGATTTTAAGTAATTGCTCTGACAGAGACTGATTACTACAGTAACAACAGTCAGTTATAGTTAAGGAGTGGCCTTGGCATATGGTCTACATTTGATGTGGGGAGGAGAGCGTGGGGTGGGGGCTTTATCATTTTACAGATTGCTTTATGTTTTCTAATGACTGAGTTTTCTTTCCCTTCACTTGATTTGGAAAATATCACCATCAGAAGCTTGGGGGAAAAAAAATCTAAATATTGTTACAGATAAAGGAATTCCAAGAACGTAGTTAACTGTTATTAAGATAAACCATAAAATGATTAGAGTTCGAAAGACCGATAATTATTCATTGCCACAGCATTTATTGTTCTGTGTATTGGGGTTTGTTTTCAACTTTATGCATTCGGTGATCACTTTTGTGAAACGTTGGCTGTTCACTGATTGCAGAAATCTATTGCATCCATTTTAAAAGATGAATCCTTAACATTTGGTGACTTGCCTTCCAACTAGTCGCATGTTTCATTCACTAAAAATACTTTAATAAATGATCCAATTTGTGTATCTTTTATAAAATACTGTGTGTTTGATCTCAAGCATAATAAAATAGAGATGTTATAGCCTAATGGAAAAATAATTACAGACATTTCACACACACAACACTTGTGCTTTAAATTTAAAAGGACCTATTTAGCTTTGTGGTAGTGCGTAGAGACACAAGTAACTAACAGATTTCATTCTACTTCAGTATTTAATTTTATACTATTCTTAAATTAATTTTTTTTACAACACCCAAGAAGTGGCCCATGAGATTATATGCAGGGCAATGAACTAGAAAGCTCCTTCAAGAATAATTGAAATGATAGTGATTTTTTAAAATAAATGGTAATATGCTCAATAAAATAATTCAATACCAGATAAATAGGAAAGTCTTAGGAATAAAAATTAGGGTAATAATTTAACACTGTGGAAAGTAAGTATGATAAAGTACATCTGAAAGACATTAATTACTTATACGTGCATGAGCTATTGTTGGGTGCATAATGGCTGAGCCATTTGCCAGCGTAGTCGTGCTGCTCCCACTACGTTAACTCATTACTTTGTAAACCTCTTCCACGATACCTTGAGAACAAAAGGTGCCATTTAAAACCTACTCTTATTTAATATTAGGGTTCAGCAAAATAATTGTCATCAATTTCTGCTTAAACAAAGAAAAGTGCTGGACTAACTCATATTGTCTAATATGTTTGGCACTAGCTGGAGACCTTGAATTTCCAAGAGACTTAGGGACATCATTTTAATTTCTAAATGAGTAAATGAGAAGGACTATAACTGAACCACTGGTATCATCCAGCTTCAAAAGTTATTTCCATGGGCTAAGAAGTCTAGGAGTCTAGGGAAGTTTACAAAAATACAGAGCTTTTTGCTTTACTGGTCTGGGTCATGACTTACCAATGAAGAAGTACAAGTCACATTGCCAGTTGACCTTCCAGTGACCGTAAACCATTGACATTAAATAAAACTCTCTGTTGGGAAAACTGCAATTATTTAGGAACACTGTAGCAATTGCTTAGGATTTTTAGTTTCTAAAAATCATTGCTCTCAAATATGCTTGTCATCTACCAACACATCTATACTTCGGAAAGCTGACAGCTTACGTGTTAGCTGACTAAGAAAATTGGTCATAATTAATTCAAATTAAATGTATTTCCTTACAGGTCTTTGAAAAAATTCAGCTGTGATATAATACTGAGATGTTTTTAATCTAATGGAAATTCACTTAAAGTATGAAGCAAACATGTTCCTACTCAGGATAACAATTCATGAAGTTGCTGATTCTAAAACTTAAGGTTTTGTTCTGGGGATTAAAACCAGTTAGGGGAGACCAGTGTCACAGTTTATTTTTTAAAGGAACAAAAAGTTGTAGCATTCTGAAATGTGACTCTAATATTTTGTCAAAATTCATTTTTCACCCCCTATTTTCTTACACCTGGATAAATTCAGAATGACGTTACTTATTTAATCTTTGTAGGTAGGGTTTGAAATATCTGGATTAATAATATCCAAATTCTTTTCCTGTTAATTTCTTTCATCTAAAACTTCCCATGTGGGAGTAGGGGGCAGAAAAAAAAAATGACTAATCTGAGGAATTGCAGTACCTTTGGTAATGTGAATTTGGTTAATTATATTTCAATCTTATTTAAGGATCTGGAACAGACATTCGAATTACAGAATATAGTTAAGAATTTAAATCATTCTGCAGTCTCTAAGTCTTTTAGCTTTGTCTCATGATCCTGTGGATCCAGAGCTGGTGCAAGACTCTGCTGAATGGTTCTTCTACCTCATCTGGCATAAATGAAATTATTCATTCAGGCGGCTTTAGTTGGCACTAGGTTGAGCTGAAGCATCTGAAAAAGCTTAACCCATATTCCCCCCATGGCTGACATTTCAATGCTTCTTAGCACAGTACCTCTCCCTGCTCTCCTCTCATTTCCTCCCTCCCGCCTGCTTCCTTTCCTTCTCCTCCTTTCCCCTATTTTCTCCTCTCTCTCTTTCCCAGGAAGGGGAAGCATCTGACCCCTTTAAAGATAGGGCCCCAAACTGGCAAATGCCATTCTCTACCTTCTATTGATCTAGACGAACCTGGAGGCCACATGTGATTCAACAGGAGAGGAAGTAGAATCCACCTTGATGGATGGGAGAAAGGACTTGGATATGAAGGGAGGAGGAACTGGTGGCAGCTATCCTTAGGAGCTATCTCCATACTTCTTTTCTTTCTTTTCTTTTTTCTTTTTTCTTTTTTGGTACCGGGGATCGTGCTCACAATGAAGCCACTGAGCTAAATCCCCAGCGCTTGTCCATACTTTCTTTCTTTACTTTTTTTTTTTTTTTTTTTTTTTTTTTTTTTTTTTTTTTTTTTTTTTTTTTTTTTTTTTTTTTTTTTTTTTTTTTTGTATCAGGGATCGAACTCATGACTTCTGGCTTGCCACACAGGCTCTGAGGCTGCTGAGCTAAATCCCCAGCCCGGCGCCGGGGATTGAACTCACAACCTCGCGCCTGCCAGACAGGTGCTTAAGCTGCTGAGCCAAAATAACAGCCCTGGTTTTTTGAGGCAGGGTCGCACTGTGCAGCTCAGGCGAGCCCTGCGCTCACGTTGTAGCCCAAGCCGGCCTTGAACTCACAACGCTCCACCTACCTCAGCCTCCTGAGTGCTGCGATTAAAGGCGTGCGCCACCACGCCCGGCTAACTTCCTTAATCTTATTAGTTAACATCATGAAGAACAATGACAACAATATTTGCTCAACATAGCAAACTTTTGGTTCATCTGTATATTTACTAACTATACCTAACTATGTTTCTTGATACATTTGTTTTATAACTTTGCTTTTTAAAAGATATAGTAAAATTCATCTCTGAAGAGTGATTTCTAACAATGTTTTTCAATCAGATAAAGAACATTGACCTTAATGTTCTAAAAAAGCAGTTTTCATTTGATCTTTGGAAAGATTATTGTTTCTTTAATGAAGTAAATTTTATATTGATAATTAAAATTTTTATATCTAATATTCTGGAAAAGTTATGCAAAAATAATAAAACAGCCACTAGAATTAGAAAGCAGTAGCAAAAAGAATTGAAGACTATATTTAGAACTGGGTGCAGTGGCACATACCTGTAATCCCAGTACTCGGGAGACTGAGGCAGGACAATCACCATGAGTTGGAGGCCAACCTGGGCTACATAGTGAGACTCTGTCTCCAAAAAACAAACAATAAAAAGACTATATTAAGAAATAAATACAAGCTGGGCGTGGTGGTGCACGCCTTTAATCCCAGCACTTGGGAGGCTGAGGTAGGAGGAGCATTGTGAGTTCGAGGCCCACTTGATCTACAATGCAAGCACAAGGCTGGCCTGAGCTACATAGTGCGAATCTGCCTCAAAACAATAGGGCTGGGAGTTTGGCTCAGTGGCATAAGCACCTGTCTGGCAGGCATGAGGCTGTGGGTTTGATCCCTGGTGCTGCAAAAAATAGAAGTAAATAAATACATTGTGATTAAGTAAGTTTTATTCTAAGAATCCAGTCATTTTTCCTTTTTATTTTTATTACACTTTATATTTTTTATGATTAGTATATATTCATCATTCATAATCATCACAATTATCTTGGGAATCAGTATATCCACCTATTGCCCCTTGACCATTTTTATTCTCCTTCATCCCTTTGCCCTCCACACTTTCTCTTTCCTAAGGTCCCTTCCCATCTCAAAAAAATCTACCTCCCTGTTTTTCACTCTCTTTTTTTATATTGCTCTTTAAATTATTTATATTTTAGGTTTCTCACATAAGAGAAACCATGTGATATTTAACCTTCTGTGTCTGATTTATTTCACTTAGCATTATGGTCTCAAGATTATCCATTTTCCTACAAATGACTAAAATTTATCTACTTTATGCCTGAGTAGTATTCCATTGTGCATATATATTACATTTGCTCTATCCATTCAACTGGTGATAGGTTTATGGGCTGCTTTCATAATTTAGCTATTGTGAGTTGTGCTTCTTTAAACATGGGTGTGCTCATATAACTGTAATATAACTTTAACTCTTTCATAAAGATGCCCAGAAGAGCTACAACTGGGTCAAATGAAATTTCTATATTTACTTTTCTGAAGAAATTCCATACTGATTTCCATAGTGATTGCACTAATTTACACTATCACCACCAATATATAAAGGCTCCTTTTTCCCACAACCTTGCCAGAGTCTGGGTTTTAAGCAGCTGAAGAGCTACTGCTGGCAATGACTTCTTTGACCATTTGCTGTGAAACCACTCACAGCATGGACTGCTAGGACCAGAGTCAATTTGTTTTATAGCAATGTATTTGGCCTTTCGCTGCTCTCTTATTCAAAAATACAACATTTATAAAGTTATTTTTCTAGGTTCCAGTGTTTCCAGTGGTGTCCTGGATCCTTTTCTATAGGTTAGGTTCAAAATCATTTCTAAACATGCTAGAATGTATAAAGAATTGAAAAAAATCAGGCCTTTCAACTTCAAAGACCCAATACAAAAATGGACATCTGAGATGAATACATAAGTCTCAGATGAAGAAATACAAATGGCAAATAAACATATGAAAAAATGTTTATTATCATTGGCCACTCAAAAAATGCAAATTAAAACAACATTGAGATATCATAGTATTCCAGAAAAAATGGCTAACATCAAGAAATCAACCCATAACAAATGCTGGCAGGGTTGTGGGGAAAAAGTAATCCTTCTCCACTGTTGGTGAGAGTGTAGACTGGTGCAACCACTGTGGAAATCAGTGTGGAGATTCCTCAAAAAACTAGGACTGCAGGTTTCATTCAATCCAGCTGTTTCCCTTCTGGGTATTTTCCCAGAAGAATTGAAAATATCATACCACAGCAATGTATGTGCACCTGTGTTTATAAGTGCACAGTTTATAATAGCTAAATCTTGGAAACAACCCAAATGCCCATCAACTGAGTAATGGATAAAAAGAGATGTGATGTTTTTATACAATGGAATACTACTCGGTCATAAAAAATGATAAATTTGGGACTTTTACAGGTAAATGGATGCAACTAGAAACCATACTCACAAGTGAAATAAATCAGACTTGCATGTGTAAACACCATATTGTCTCACTAATGTAAGAAACTAAAAGAGTAAATATGATCCAAAAGTTTCAATAGATATAGTAAAAGGGAAAGAAACTGTTCAAAAGAAAATTATACTGTTTGATCAATTTTGCATGCCTGTACCTAGTAACCTGAACAACTATTTTGAAGATAACAATATACAATATAACAACCATTGCTAAATTTCTATCAACTTGGTTTTAAATCCTATATCACTATTGTTTTTGTTGTTGTTCTTGTTGTTGCTATTTTACTTTTGTTGTTTTTTGTGTGTGTTTGCTTCTAGATTTTTCTGTGCTTTTTTCTCTTTAAAAAATGTAAATATGCTAATAAAAAATATTTGTTTTCAGGTTCATTTTTGAAACAATTTTTGGTACTTTTACAACTAGAAACCCTATGAAAGTATCCATTTGCCACCAGACTGATCTCATTTTAAAATCCTGCTTCTACCAGTTATAAGATATATGATCTTTAAAGACACCTAAAAATAAGTCACCAAATACTCATTTCTCAAATGGGAAAAAAAAAAACTTTTCTATATAGAGTTTTTGGACAGATAAAATTCCTTAGTTTATTCCTAGGACATAGCACTGTATGAATAAAACTTTTAATATTAAACTTCAAGTCAAGAGTTTTTAAATAAATAACCTATTTTTAATTAGTTTGCTTGTCAAATGTGTAGATGCAAAAGGATGATTGTTTCAGCATTCTGAGACCTCAAAAAATTAAGAGTTTGATGAATTTTATTTTTCATTGGAAATGATGTGTTCATAGGTCAATAACTGTTCAAAATATTCTTTAAATAGAAGGTGTTATAATCAGATATATTTGAGAAATATTATGTATTCTTACTTCTGCTGTAGAAAAATCATAATATATATTAAAGGTTCTGATATACGAAGGATAAAATTAAGATAATTCTCAAATAGTTTAATTTAGCATTTCTCAAACTTCCATAAAATCTAAATGTATTTGTTCAACTGAAACACAAGGCCAAAGAAAAATCAGCTTACTAAATAATCCACAGATATTGAGGCCTTTTTGTTGCTGATTTCTTTTTTCATGTAAAAGACAGCACTATTAAAATGTGACTATCAAAAAAACAACCTTACAATGAAAAACTAATAATCTTATTTATTTTTAAAGGTCTATCACAATGCAGGGTCATTATTAAACTCATCAATTTTTGTATTGAGATTACAAAGGATAAAACTCTTTCTCCTTAGACTAAAAAGTGCCAGACAATGCTGTATTAATAGTTAATAAACTGTTCATCTTATGGTCAGCTTAGAAGCCTTCTTAGTGTGTCTGTTTTAGATTTTCTGCAACTGCACTGATGTTACGGAAATTTAACAAAAGAGACAAGATTTCTTGGAGAATCAGATAACCAATTTTGTTCAATCAATAGACTGAATTCTATGTCCTCAATGAATCTTACAAACTCTACCCTGAAGATGGTTGCCTAACTCCTTAGACTAAAGCACTAATTTCTATGACAGTCTTTTCTTTTTTCCCTTAATTTCATATCCTTTTCCCTACCACTCATTTCTTAAGTTATAATTTCAAAAACATAAATGCTTAATATTCTGACATCAGCATTTCTATTACATTGTAGTTGCTGGGTAAAACTGAACTGATCGGGAGGGGATTAGCTGAATGGATGATAGCCTCAGAAGAGAAATGAAAGAAAGGGAAAGATGAGGAAGGAAGAATGGAAGGAGAGAGAGGGACAAAGAGAAAGGACCGACATGGACAAACTTACAGGTTCATTAATTGTTCTGAAGAAACAATTTGAATCTGTCAAATGTCCTTTGAAATGAAGAACCAAATAAATCCTATGATGCAAATGGATATGAATAAAGAAAAGTTGTAGAAAGTGAAAATGTTCAAGTAAACCGATTATTTGCTTGCTTATTTGTTTCTGTCATCAAAATAATCTCCCTATTAGAAGAGTCAGTATCTTTACAGAGAGCCTCTATAAAGGGAGGCGCTCATTGTACGTCACTTAGATGAGTAATTTCATAAATTATGTATTACAAAATACATGGTCTTGTCCTCCCCCCAAAATTTGCCAAGCAATCAAAAATCAAACAAAAAGAAGATACTTTTAGAGAACAGACATCACATATTTCCTAGGTTCAGTCATCCCGTGAAGGACCATTATCTTGATTTTATTTCCATCGTGCTTTTTTGGTTGGAGTAGTGCCATTATAGGGAGAGTCCTCTAATAGTGAGTCTCAAACATGGCGACATTTTGCTCCCAAGAGCAAACAAACTTTCCTTTCAGTATGACAGAAGACATCAGTTTTAAGGAAATATTTGGGTGAAACATTTCATCCAAGGAAGCAATTTAGCTGTGTAAAAATAGTTACCCACAAATGCATGCATCAATGTATGCTTTTTGGAGACATTTGTCTAACACAGGTTAAGTCAGAATAAGTCAATGAGGTAGCATGTGAATTTGAATGGCAAGTACAGAGGGCACATCTCATCTCGTGGAGATTGTTCCCTAGGTATAATATTTTTAAACTACTATGCTCACCATTTTTATAGAAAGAAGATACAGTCTTCACAAACTTCATACATTGATTTTGCAATATTGTCTGTGAGATAAAGCAACATTCAACACTGAAATACTGAGTTTACAAGCATAAAAGGGAAAAGTAATAGGGAAAGTTTTTTTCCTTCCCCTGGGATTTTTTTAAAAAATTAATTTTCCAGAGACAAAAGCATTGTCTTTCTAAAAGAGCAGGATGTTTAGTAATGCTCTTAAAATACTATAATTTAGCTAAAACAGAGAAGCAAAATGGAAATGATTGAGCACTTCTCCGTGACTCAAAAAGGGGGGAAGAGAAACGGAAAAATTACATTGAGTATACTAGTTATGAGTTAAGTCCTCTTAATTGATTTATTTTACCATTTTTTTTGTTCAAGTAACCTATTTAAAAATGCATCCATGCATAGAGTGCCCCTATTATTAATAGTAAATGTACGTTTCAACCTGTCAAGTTTTTCTAGCCCTACTTTTGCAAGGTTTTTTTTTTTTTAAAGGAAAAAAAAATTAAAAAGCAAAGGCATTTCCTAGGGCACATGCTGCCAGACACCCAGCATTTATCTTATCTCAGTTGATGACTTTCCTTTTATCCTGAAATGATTTGACAATGACTCTATGATTTCCTGTACAAATTACCCTTTGAAAGTGGCAGTGGCGCTTGGCAGCGATCTTCACTTAATTACTGAGTGGATTATTAGCATACGGCTCCCCCCCCTTCATTTCTTTATATCTTCTAGATTGCGTTGACAGTTCCCTTTCATTGCCTGCTTTAACTCACTGAATACTAAACATTATGCAGATCGCAGCTGAGAAGTACCCAGGCTACTTCAAACCCCTAGTCTGCACCAAAACCTTTTTGATGGAGAGTAATTTACAGGTCAGAAATCAATAGTGTGTCTGGGAAGTGCATTTGTGGGTTTTCTTAATTTAGATTGGGATGGGGTAGATCAGAGTACTAAGATCCAAAAGTGAATATTCCTCCACAGTCTTCCTGAAAAACAATTAGTTTTGTTCCTTCCTTTAATATCCTCTGTCTTTAAATAGATCTTGAGATTCTGTTTTCTTTTTACTCCTTACACTGCCACCTAACTTGACTAGGGAGGACTGAAGAGTCCCTGTCTGAAGAAATGGTAAGTTTCAGTCTTCCCCAGTGTCTGAAGCCAGGGAAGTGATAAGCTGACCTCCCTGGTCTGCGTGGAGGGTTATTGTTCGCCAGGACAAGACAAATGCAAATGATAAATTGCAAGGATCTCTTCAGCACGCTCAGAAGGAACCTTCTCTTCTGTCTTGGCTCCCATCTTTTGGCACAAGTCTGCACATATGTCGGGCATTCTCTATCCAGATCTTTATCGTCCCTCCCTCCCCGAAACTGCATTCAAAGCATCTTCCATGTTTCCCAGGCTATAATGGGGACATAAACCCTTTCCCATTTCAGCCTTATGGTATAGTTTCATTATTTTTCCCCTCTCTTCAAGAATTGAATACAATACATGAGTGATTTCAGGACTTGGTGGAAGTGACACCAAAGCAATAGGAGTCAGCATGCGTAGGGGGAACAGCTGGGTGCTGACTATGTCATCTCCATTCCAGGACTATCAAGCACCAGCTTTATTCTTCTAGTGTTACATCTGCTATGAAATTTGGGTCTTCCAGGTGGCAGCCCAACATGCTGTCCAGTGCTATCAGGCCATTTAAATGCTTTGAGCTAATGCTGCATATCCATTTTCTAAACAAGTTAGCAGATACCATATGCAGCAATTAAAGTTTTATTGAGTGGTGCCTGCTTACCATACTGAATTTGGATTGGCTACCATCTGTCTCAAAGCCTGTGGTACCATCCCTGTTGCTTCAGAGAGCATTTGTAAGGAGAGAAGATTTTTCTCAACTTCTGAAGAAGCTGCTCAGATTATTTTTTACATGCAAACCCACAAAAGTGGAATTGGTACAAATGAAAAATATCAGGCAATTAGAAATTCACATCGAATGTGTATTTCTGCATGTCATAGGCCATGAAACCAAGAACCTGACATCTTAGAACTTCTGCCCTGGTCAATACTGATGTGTAGATGCTGCTGAACATATTGTTATTCAGGGATGATTTCTATGGGCAACCCAACACACCAAAATTATAATTAAGCAAAGGACATGTGAATTGTTTTTGCAACTGTAAGAATTAGCACAATCTTTCTTGTTTTCTCAGAGAAATTTGCCAGGAGCCACAGGGAAAAAGTAAAGTATAAATTTACATTTTAGTCAAAGTTGTTTAAGATCAATCAGTTGAACAAAAGGTTTTGAAGAAAACATTTATTAAAACTTAAGTAATGCCTAAATACTTGAGCTAGGATGGTTTAC
>RJWM01025182.1:14736-29782 GCA_004363535.1 Dasyprocta punctata | reverse complement strand
CTTTGAGGACCAATGTGGTTCTCACCATTTTGCTTTACTCTGATCATTATTATTTTTCTCTTTTTTCCTTTATTTTATATTCTGTTTTTATTGATTTTGTATTGTTTTGTTTTTGGTTCAATTCTACACCTGTTGGGGTGGTCAGCTAATCTGTAGATAGCAAGGTATGCTGTTGTAGCTACTGTACTCACATTATCGGTCTTTGGGGTTCTGTACCAGTCCTACTGCTTTGTTTAGATTGACTTTATTCTGTTATGTTCTGTTGTATCTTACTATCTTTAAAATAAAAAAAATCTCTAAAAAAAGAATTTGTTTGATAATTATATGTGACAGTGATTTTTAGTAACAAAAATATCATGAGAAAAGATATTCCCATAGATTTTCAAACTTCAGTCTTCATTAAATGTTTTGAAAAGCATTTTTTCACTATTAAAACACGAACTTTGAATTGAACACACACACATATGCACACACACACATGTATATACACATACATAAACATCAACTTCATATTATATATGGGGAGACTTACATTTATGAGGGAGGGAAGAAGAGAAAGAGACAGAGAAACAGAACGAGATAGAGAAAATATATATATATATATATATATATATATTAGGAGATATTCTGTTAGATCTGATTAGGTATCATTGCTTATACCTGACAATGGGGCTAAGGAAAAACTGACACAGCTAAGAGAGTAAAGCTCTGCCATTTCTTTGTGATTTGCTTGTACTTGCATTCTGAACAGTCTCTTAATCCTCAATTCTTGGTAAAATTTTTTTGATTCCATTGATTCATTTAGAGACCAAATATATAATATAATTAACATGTAATCCACTGACAGGGCACAAATCAACTGAAATATGCCACAATAGACTAAAATGACAAATAAATGAG
Source organism: Dasyprocta punctata (assembly GCA_004363535.1). NCBI lineage: Eukaryota > Metazoa > Chordata > Mammalia > Rodentia > Dasyproctidae > Dasyprocta > Dasyprocta punctata. The sequence continues at coordinate 28,882 of RJWM01025182.1, read as the reverse complement.
TCAGTGTCAGTCTTCCTTCATAATTCTCTCTTCCTCCTAGATACCCTTTGGTGATATAGGACTCATCTCATGTGTGAATTAAATATATGCCAACTTGTATATCAAATAACAATGTAATTTCTTTCTTATTTTTATGTGTAAGAATATGCATAATTGTGACATATAAAAAAGAAAAATATAAATAGAAGCTAAATTCTCACTCTACACCACTTTCCATGGTACATACATTCCATGGAGAGATTTATGAAATATACCACAAAAAATCCATTTTTGCAAGAACATTTTATAACCAATTAAAAAATGTGATATAATAAATATGTGAAAATGCAATACTATATAGTAAAATGAAAGGCATTTCACCAACAATATTTTTCATGCAGGAAAGACAGCAGAAATGCATGTATATCAGGGTGAATGTTGGTAAAGAAAAGGTACTAGAAGAATATACACCAAAGTATTTCCAGCAATTATCTCTGGATGGTAAGACTATGAGTAATTTCTACTTTCCTGTATATGTATGCTTTAAATTTCCTAGAACATCTTTAATCTTTTTGTGGACAGAGGAAGACATATTACTTTCTTTTACTACTTGTTATGAAATGTAATTTTTCAGGGTTCATGCCATTCATTCATCAAGGTGTGAATAGTTTACTCTGTATCAGGTACTATTTGAGACCAATTAGGTCAAAACAATGAGCAGAAACAGACTTTATCCAAGTCCTTATGAAGAAGCAGGACACAAAACTCTATAGAATAAATTTATAACCACAGTAGAAACTATGACTGGAAAGTACATAGTGATATAAAATATCAAAAAAGGAGAGATAACTTAGAAAAGAGGGAAAAATGACACTTCACACGATCAAGGTGCCATGGTGGCAGAGACCCTGGACGCCTCTGCCAAGAGAAGCAGCATTGGAGGAGAGTGGCAGTGGACAGAGGGAGCAGACCTGGAGGATGAACTGGCTGATGGTGAGTGCAGGGGATTTCATCCTCCCACGGGAGAGAGAGATTGGCCGGGAGCCATTTTGGAGTTGGGCCGGGTGGGCCCAGGGCCAGGGCCAGAGCTGCTCCTGGCTTCCTCCAGGAGCTCCTAGCTGGGCGCAGACTTGTGGAAATTGCTCTGACTGAGCCCTGCCCCTGCGTGCATTCTGGGGGCCACCTCAGAGGGTCCCTGCGGGTGACTGGCTTGGTCTGGAGGTGGCGGCTCCACACGCGCTCCAGGGGCGATAGCGAAGGATCCCACTGATGACCAGCCCAGGTTTGCAGGCGGTGGCCCCGCCCCTGCGCACACTTCAGTAGCCATTGGGGAGCTAAGGTGGGCTGGGGAAAAGCAGTGGACAGTGCTGCAACAGCACACCCAGTGGCAACCATCGGATATCCACAATCAGCACTGGCTAGAAGAACCAAACAGTCTCACTTCAGAGAAATTATGGCCAATGCGAGGTGTGCCTGGGTCCTCAGTACCCATTTGTCCAGAAGAACCCAGGAATATGTCAAGATGAAGAAGTAAAAGGCAGTCTCTGCCCTCCAATCTAAGCAGAGCAAGTGCAGGAGATGCAAACGCAGAAGAAATCAGGAGTCCCACAACTGAAGTCTCTGAGGTGATGGCAACTGAAGTAAAGAAACAACTTCATGAGGCTATAAAAGAAATTAGAACAGAAATACTAACTCAACTAAAAGAAGAAATGAAAAACATAATAAAAGAATTGCTAGGCATCTCTAAAGGAGACATAGATGAAAAATGGAGCATAGGAAAATGAGGGAAACCTTGAATGAACAATACAAGAAACACATTCAAAAAGATAACCAGAAAATCAAAAACTCCAATGAAAGTTGGCAAAACCACTTGAAAGAAACTGAAGATAGACTTTCAAACCTTGAAGACAAGTTTGCAGCTTGTGATCACGAAAGGAAAGATCTCTTAAAAATAACAAGGAACCTGGAAGTAACAATGCAACAGCTGCAGGACAACCCAAAGAAACATAACTTAAGAATAAAAGATGTGAGTGAAAAAGCAGGCATCAATACAAATGACATTAAAAGCCTATTTACAGAATTAATTCCAGAAAACTTCCCAAGCATGGGAAAAGGAAGTGACTTTCAGATAAGTGAAGCATACAGAACTCCAGTGAACCATACCCAAAATAAATCTACACCCAGACATATAATAATCAAGATCCCAGAAATTTAACACAAGAACAGAGTATTAAAAGCTGTTAGAGAAAAGAAACAGATCACCTACAAAGGAAAACCCATCAGAATCACAACAGACTTCTCAACACAAACCATCAGGTCAAGAAGAGCTTGGAGTGAAGTATTTCAAGTCCTGAAAGAAAAGAACTTCCAACTCAGATTGATGTACCCTGCAAAACTATCTTTCAAAATTAACAGAGAAACAAGATACTTCCATGACAAAGAACAACTGAAGGAATTTATGACCACAAAGCCAACCCTACAAAGAATACTGAAGGACATTTTAGAGATAGATAAAAATGACCACAGCTCCAGAAACAGTGGCAGAGGGATATCACCAAGTGGGGCAGACAATTGAATAGAGAGGAAAAGTAGGCAGCCACGGCAGGAAAATAGCATGACAGAGATGAGGCAGTGCATGTTGGCCTTAACCATTAACATAGATGGCCTTAATTCATCAATAAAAAGAAACACAGGCAGAATGGATCAGGAGACAGGATCCATTAATATGCTTTATACAAGAAACATATTAAACTGGAAAGGGGGTTCATAGACTGAAAGTCAAAGGAGAGAGAACAAGGGAACCAGAAAGAAGTGGGGGTAGCTTGCCCATTAGCTACACAGTGGACAAGAAAGATATGGCATTTTTATCCAATGGAAAGCTACTCAGCTATAAAGTAAAATAACCTCAAGCCTCTTGTAGGTAAATGGATACAACTTAAGAACATGTTCATGGATTAAATCACCCAGAGCCATATGGGTGATCATGTTATCTCCCTAGTACAAAAAAACTAAAGGAGTTAGTAGGATCCAAAGTACACAATACATATTATAAACATGAAAGGGGAGGAAGTGTCTAAAAAGGGCAGACAGTGGCCATTGTTAATCTATCTTCAGGATTTGAGTCCTGTATTGCTTTCATTGAACTGTTTAAGTTTGGTCTTATTCTATCTCGATTTGCCTAATCTTATTATATTTGATGGCATAGACAGCTATTTCAAAAGATAACAAAATACATTATGGTAGCCATTATTGATATCTGATCACCTTGTTTTGAAACCCTATATTGCTTTCATTGTTTTGTTTTGAGTGGTTTTATCCTATTTTGGTTTGTTTCATTGTATTATGACTGATGATATAGGCAACTGCTTAGGAGATAATATGAGGCATTATAGTAATCAGTGTTGTTTTACTATGTATTGCTTCCACTGTTTTGTTTTTTAATGGTTTTATTCTGTACTATTTTGTTTGATTATATTAGGCCTGATGGTATGGGCAGTTATTTTGAAGATAACAAGAGGTATTGTAAGGGGAAAGGAGGAAAGAAGGAAGGGAACAGGAAAAAAACATAAATTTGTATATAGGTATACATAAGATAGTTAAAATGACTATACTACTAAATGTATTAGTTATTGAAAAAGAAAAGTTAATACTCATATGATTAGATCAATTTTACATGTCTATATCTGTTAATCTGAGCAACCCCTTTGAAGGTAACGATATACAATATTACAGCCACTGTCAAATTCCAATCATCTCATTTTGTAAACCTATAATGTTATTGTATTGGATTTGTTGTTGTTGTTGTTGTTTGTTTGTCTCTTTTGCTTTTTGTGTTTCTTTTCTGTGTCTTTTTTCTCTTAAATAAAAAAAGCAGAGCATACTACCTGGCATTTCACGAGGCTCTAAGTAACACCATATGATGAAAATTTTAAAGAGACATGCCAGCACTTTGCCCACCATTATCATTTCTCCTTTCTGATGATCCTTGGCAGCAAATCAGATCAAACCTGACATATACCAAAGGTGCTTGCCACTCATTTAAGAAGATTTCATGATTAGCAGCCCACGTAACAGTTAGAACTATGACACTGTGGACGATTGAGTTGCTGAACTTGGGAGCAGAACTGAAGGTTGATTAGTGTCTCTTTCCTTTTGGGGTGAGGAAAGATGATGCTAAGACGTTCTTTTTTTTTTTTCCTTTTTCAGAAAGATGAGAGAAAAGGCAGCTAACAACTCCCTCTGCTCCATTACTCCTGGACTACAATGGAGAGAAGTAAATGATTTCACTGATTAGAAAATGAATCTTGAAAATTCAAGAGCCGCACAAAATACTGGCCAAGAATTGCACAGATATTTGAATGAATGCTGGCAAATAAATTCATTTAAAATTACCACCAATCAAAAACACTATTAAAGATGCTTGTTTTGGTCCAGTGACCATCACTGATAATATAATTAGTATTCTTTCATAGTACTAAATTCACGAATCTTTTGAGTCTTTATGTAAGTTTTTGAAAATTAGAAACTGAGGTCCATTCATACCATTTCATAGGGAGAAATATATATTATTCTTAAAAAACAAGTCCCCTTTTAGTTGAAGAAATTGTATCTCAATAGTAAAACAAAGTTGAAGAGAAGCTATAAAAGTGACATGTTGATAGTGGTGGCCATACTGACATTTATATAATATATGGGGTGTGATAATACAAGGAATTAGTTGCTCCCTGGGTATAAGGTAGATATTTTGAGAGATGCATTAACTTGTTCAGTCTCCTAATGTAGCATTTAGTAAATTGTATCTCCAGAGCATTAAATAGCATCAAAATGGTAGAAACAAAGTTAGAAAAATGAGAAATGCATTATCTGCTGTGCTGAGAATAGTTCAATCACCCCATAAAATCTGACCTGATGATTACTTAATCCAATGTACCAAAAATTACTAATTTGGTATACAAAATGTGTGTAGCATATACCTTTGTCTTTGTTTTACTGAAGTAAATATGCCCTTTAATAGACATCCCACATATAACCCCTATGGAAAACATTAAACCACAAATGCTGAACAAGAGATAGTTAAAATGAATGAATTTTGTTTCTGATTCATCTCTGTCAGCCATGTCTTTTGTCTTCCTTCCTTTATGGAGAATACTATAAGATTCTTCCTGCAGGATTCCTTCATTCAGTGAGGATGTAGTGCCAAAGGACGAACCCAACAAACTACCCAACAAACATAGCCACAAAGAAAACAAAGCACAATACCAGTAGCAGTTGTGCTGTTTGCCCTAACTAAAATTGAGACACATGTCAAATCATGACTATGGCTTACCAGTGAACATCAAATAATATAACATAAAGATAAAATAAAGCCCAGCTGAGTAAAACATACAGACAAGAGTAAAAATACCAATAAAAATAAATTTGTGACAGTTTTGGTGCCAAAGTTATATGAGTGTCCAAGGATAGGGGTTCAGATAACAAAATCAAGATGAGCAATGAAGTCAAAATTCTAATACAAGACAGGGCCTCAGGAGCCCCACTTTCCACCCCATCCTTGATCAAGTGAGAAAACTGAGGCCCAGAGAAACAGAATAAATTGTTCAAAATCATGTTCATTATCAGTTACAGTAATAATAAGACTGTAAGCCCATATTAATTCTGTCTTTTCCCCATTAGGATTAAACAATAAAGAAAAAACATATACACTGAGGAAATTTGTTTCTGACCCTGAAAGAGCTGGAGACATTCTCCAGAGAGTTCAAAGACTTTTGACTGCTTCAACATCACCATCCTATACCAGAAAAAAAAATTATGTCTGTAATAGATCTTTACTTACTCATAATTTTTAAAACACAATTTTAATGTATTAGGAAATCCCCTGAAATGAACCAGTTTGCTGTGTGAGGCAATGCATTTCTTACAGCTTTGTTGCTGTATCATGTAGTTAGCCTAGGAAAACAAACAAAATAATACTGCTTTGTGCACAGAGCTACCAGATTGTATTATTTAATACACCTGATAGATGATAGCCATTTTTGCAAGTGGCATATGGCCAAGATTGTGGGTCTCAAAAAGTGTCTCAGCTGTGCTCAATCACTGCATCTCCTTCTATTAAGAAAACTGTATTGAGATTTCTAGAACCACAGCAATCAATCTGCTTGATTAATGAAAAGTTTTTAAAGCTTTCATTTTCCTGGCACTGGATCTCAAAAAAATTAGATGCTCATTTCCTCCTCCATTTGTGGTTGCTAAGAAAGCAAGAGTTCTGGTGACAAATATTTATTATTTTCTAATTTCTGTCTCCCTTGTGGTGGGGTTATTACTTATTCAGTTCCAGAGTAAAGAAAAATGTCCGTCGTGTCTTTAATAATAAACAAAGATGTAATGTGTGTGCAATAATGAGCTAAGCTCATCTCAGCCCATCTGTGCCTCACCATTCACAGGCATCTTGTCAAGTGAAGGTTCTGCAGAATCTACAAGTCCTTGGTCTTCTCATTATGTAAGTAATCTGTGGGAGGAGGTGAGGCAAGGTAGAAAATATTATTATACAAAGTGAGCAATCTCTTTTCCCGAAGAAGTGTCTGGCAATGAAGCAACGTTCTAGCTCTCATTGCCCCAGGATTAAAGGGGAAGCAGGAGAATATCACCAAGACCTATTTGATTTTGAAGACTCAATGGAGCAGTCTCCTTATGGAAATAAAGCAGCTAGAGATGGGCAAGGATCAGTCTAGACTTGTTCACTTTTCCATGTATAAACTAATTCAGGATGACTCCCTTGATGTGCCACCAAGTCTTTTACAAACTGCTCTGTAAAAATTTCACTCACAACATTTCTACAGTTTCACTTCATTAATCACTCTCCAGTAAATAGTACTCTAAGGATTTACTATTTTGACAACAAAACTTTGTTCTCTTCTGGATAACTGCCATCACACTTCCTTGACCTATATAAACCAGCTAGGAATCTTGTGGAAATGCAGACTCTGATTCAGGCTGTCTGAGATTTTTGCCCCAAGAGATACCAAAGTTGATGTCTGCAGATCTCCTTTTGAGATGCAACATCCTTAGTGGATCGTCTCCTCTCTTAGAATTTCAAATACTTATGCAAAGATAATAAATTAAACAGCCCATATAAACAAAGACAGTATTTTTAAACATTTTGCATAGAAAAAAATGTGATCTTTTCAGCTAAGGTTGCCTTTGATATACTGTTTCTCCTTAAGTTACAGTACCCTGTTACCCCACATTCAGGTAAGTGCCACAAATCAATGAAAGAAATATTAAATTCCTATTGTGAATGGTAATGCCATAAAAGGGTTCTACTACTGTTTGCATCAGTATGCTTTCTCCTTATCTAAATCAGAAGCAACAAAGCAACAAACTTAGCAAGCTGTCAAATCTAATCTTACCAATACTACTGAATACTTACTATACAACTGATACCATGCTGAACAGTGAAGATACTGAAAGGAATAAGAAAAAAATCAACATACTCTCAACAAATGTAGCAAAAAATATTCTCCCTGAATCACTTAAATATAGCATGCATTAGAAAGCTAAATAAATTCAACCACAGATAGGCGAAGTCATCTGATATAAAGGTAAATATACTAATTTCCAATTCTAATACTTTATATCCAAATCATTTCCTATGTAAACTCCACCCAAATGTTTGAATTCTTTTGAAACTGTAAATAAACTTCAAGAACCATAACTCTTTTGTGAATTCAGTGCTTCAGCATGTCTATTACATAGAAATAAGTGACAGCAAATCAACTGACCAGATACAAACAAATAAGAAAAATGAAACTAACAAAACCTGTACTCTTAATTCTTGAGATTTGACAGCTTGAATAAAGATGAATTCTATACCACTGGAGTGGAAAACTTTTACAAACAAACACTCAAAAGAAAGATATTTTCTTTTACTTGTTACTTACCAGTCCAGTCACATCAAGGTTATAAAATATAATTTCCATATTCCTTATCTAAAGGGACTCAATCAAGCAAGACTCCTTTCAACCCTCATTGAGATGAGAAGGAACAGATGTAAAAACATCTGTCCTGCTTCAGAATGATGAAAACACCACTGTGATATCAAAGACAGCTCAGGGTCACTCCAAAAGAAGCTTTAGGCTCATCATGAAAGTATTTTATCGACTGTCATTGTGGTGGAAATCAAGACCAATATAGATTAACATTCTAATTACTCACCCTAAAACCTCACTACTAGTCTCCTCTATTCCATCTCACAGAATTGTCACTGATATTCCTAATTGAAGCTTTCTCATGTGCCTTTTGGGGGACTGAAAAAATGCCTGAATATTTGACATTTTCAGTGCAGCAACAGTGACATCCAGTGGGTAGCAAGATTAACCCCAAAATTCTGTGTAAACACAGTAGAGGGTTAGAATATCCCAGAAACTGGTGGGCTAAACATGACCACTTAGTATAACAACCATACAGTTTTGACTCCCTTGGGATACCACTATATTTCATTATTACAGTAGTTAATAGATGAAGCAAAGCTGTATCTTATCTAACTGACCAAGATGTTGCTATAGTTTCTTCTTGAGCCAATGCCAATCATTGCAACAACACTATCTATTAGTCAGGAAAGTCTTCTTAATTTTACAAATAACATTCAATATCTGCATAGCTTCTCAGTAAACTATTTATTTAAACTGTTTGATCACTTGAAATAGTTCTAGTTACCAAAAATATTCCTAAAGTTTTTGTGAAGAAATGTAATAACTAGGTTTTCTTTACACATATTTTCCTTAGTGTATGCTTTATGTATGTATATGTATTTATAGATACATTTATGTAATATATATATAAGTACACATATTTAGAATAAATCTGCATTGTATGTTTCATTAGTGCTAATAGAATTACTCAACATAAATACAATGTTCATGGATTTCCAGACTACTTCAGTAATCTGTTTCTACCAATTCTTCCTGTTACTGCTCTCATTTCAGTTTTCAGCCACTAGGTGTACTTCAATCTAACTGTGGCAAATAATTACCACAGAAGTGTAACAGCTTTGGAAAAAATAATTGTTCCATAGATAGGAATCCTTCAGGCCTAGTGAAAAGAGGTTAATTACCTAGATCCTGAGAACCTATCAGAAAACATGAATATTGCTGAAATTCCTGAGAGTAGAATTAGATTTTATGGTGTTTTATGAAGAAAAGAGACAACTTGTTATGATTTATATCTAGGTGTTCGCCTAAAGCCTCATGCACACTTACGTGGGGCTTCTGGGAGGTGACTGGATCATGAGGGTGTGATACTCATCAGTGGGTTCATCTTCTGATGAGTTTATGACTAAATGTGATGTTGGGAGATGAAGCCTGGTTGAAGGAGGTGGGTCACTGGAGGCATGACCTGGAAGAAGTGTCTCCTTCCCTCCTCCCTTTATCTCTCTCTGCTTTCTGACTACCACATGTAAAAGCAAGCCGCCTCTGCCCTGCCCCCCTGCCAAGTTGCCCTGCACTGGGGTCAGCTAACTACAGGCTGAGACCTCTACAAACTGTGAGCCAAAATAAACCTTTCCTCCTTTAATTCGTGGGTGTCAGGTAGTGTCTCAACAACAAGGAAAGTAACTAAGACACTAAAGAATTCAGTTCATTATTGCAAATGGGATCACTTTGCAAGAAATAAAACAGGGATTCGTTGACTACAGGGGGAGAGAACCAGGCCTCACTGGGAGGTGATCCCCACCTGGAAACCAGTGCCATGCACAGGTAGGTGCCAGAGTGGGGACAGACAGACCCAAGCCTCTCTCTGTGAGTCTGCACCATTCACAGACTGCGGGGAGCGGGGAGGCCTCATTGGGGGGTGTTCACTGCCTGGAGACCAGCACCATGCGTGGGCCACTGCTGGAGTGGGGACAGCCAGACCCAAGCCTCTCTCCATGAGTCAGCACCATTTGCGGACTGCAGAGGGAGAGAACCAGGCCTCACTGGGAGGTGCACACCACCTGGAAATCAGGGCCATACGCAGCCACTGCTGGAGCGGGAACAGCCAGATCCAAGCCTCTCTCTGTGAGTCAGTACCATTCATGGACTGCGGAGGGAGAGAACCAGGCCTTACCAGGAAGCAATCCCTGCCAGGAAAGCATATCATTTTCATTGTTTTGTTGGGTTGGGTTTTATTTTCTTTTGTTTTATTTGATTATGTTAAACCTGACAGCATGAGCAGCTATTTAAAAGACAACAAGACATATTATGGTAGCCATTTTGGATGTACTATTGGCTTGTTTTGAAGTCCTTTGTTGCATTGATTGTTTTGTTTTTATTGTTTCTATTCTATTCTGTTCTGTTGGATTTTTACTATGTCCAAAGGTATCTGAAGCTATTTTGAAGACAGCAAAAGGCATTATGGTAACTATTGTTGATTTCATAAGGTCTTGAAGTACTGTATCACTTATACTGGTTTATTTTGATTGGTTTATTCTGTTTTATTTTCCTTGGTTTTATCCTCTTTAAAATAAAATTTAAAAAAAAGTGATAGTGACATAAAAATAATGTGTGACAAGCAGAAACTAAAAATTTCTCCCACAATGATCCTTGGTAAAGGAATCTAAGTGATGTACTTCAGAAGAGAAGGAAAACATACATAGATATATATTTCTTTAGCAAATATTTTCTGAAATACTACACTAGACTTTTGGAAAAAATTAGAAAATGAAATTAAAAATATTTATATTTTATTAAAGATTTGCAGTGCAAGTCAAAATGAACACATAGGCAAATCTAATCACATATTAACTTTTTGAAAAGCAAGGATGAAATATGTATATCTTGCAAAATATGGTAGAACTAATATGGTAGACAAAAATACCATACGTGTTTAAAGAGAGTATGAAAGTTTATTCAGGAACAACTGAGACATAGAATTAATTACATTATCTTAGTAAAAGAAGTTGCATTTAAATATCTAGATTATGAATAAAATAATGGACACAAAACCTAGGACTGTCAAATTATATAGAAAATAAGAAAGTGTAAAATACCAATATAAATGTAGTCAAAGTTGAAGAAAAATACATAGTAAAATGCAAAAATGACACTAGTCACAATTAATATAAATGAACTTAATTCTTTCTATAAAAGACTTAGGCTAAAAAAAGAAAAGCCATACATAGTGCTTGTATGAGACACTTAAAAATTAATGATTCAAAATTTGAAGTATGGGTAGGCTCCAGCAGCACACTCCAGGAATGCACCCTCACTAGCTGCGCAGAGGATCCAACACTACCTGGTCCCAAGACTCAGCACAACCCACCAGGGAAACACTCAGCCAGCCTCGCAAAACACAGAGGTACTGAGCCCAGCCCAGCCCAGGACCCCAGAGCTGCTCATCAGGGACTGGCCAGCATAGCTGCAGGGCCTTGGAGAGCTTGGGCTCTGCCCATCAGAGCACAGGGTGTGAGCTCCACTGTTCAGGGGTACAGCTGGTGTGGCATGACACAGAGGTACTGAGCACAGCCCAGCCCAGGACCCCAGAGCTGCTCATCAGGGACTGGCCAGCGTAGCTGCAGGGCCTTGGAGAGCTTGGGCTCTGCCCATCAGAGCACAGGGCGCAAGCCCCATTGTTCAGGGGTATGGCTGGCACAGCGGGTCCTAGAGGTTGCAGGCCTGCCCAGCCAGGAGCAAGGCCCCGGAACTGTAGGCCTGGGACTTGCCCAGGCTTGCCTGGCACTCCAGAGGCGCTGAACTCCTTGCAGCCAGACTCAGGGTCCAGGTGGCACCACACTCCAGGGTACACTCTGCCTAGCTGCCTGGGTGCTGGAGATCTCAGCCCACATGCAGTATGGCAGAGGCTTCAGCAGCACATTCCAGGAGTGCACCCTCACTAGCTGCGCATAGGATCTAGCTCTACCCGGTCCCGCGACTCAGCACAACCCACCGGGGGAATGCCTGGTCAACCTCACAGGACACAGAGCCATAAGAACAAAATACTAAAAGCTGTTCCAGAAGAAAATGACAAAATGAAAGATCAAGAGGCAGTCTCAATCCCCCAGCCCACTGAGAAGAAACCCAAGAGACACTGAAATTGAAGACACTGGGAATCACACAACTAAATTTTCTGAAATGATAGCAAATGCAGTAAAGAAACAGCTCGATGAAGTTAAGACAAACTCAAATCAGAAATAATCTATCAGCTAAAAAATGAAATGACAATCATTATGAAAGAAATGTTGTGTGTATATAAAGAAGAGCAAGATAAAAAATAGAAAAACATAAGAAAATGAGGGAAACTTTGAATGAACAATATAAGACACAAATAGAATGCATGAAACAGATTCAAAGGGAAATTGAGGAAATGAAAAATTCCATGGAAAGTTTGAAAAACTGCTTGAATGAAGCTGAAGATAGAATCTCAGACCTTGAGGACAGCATGGGAGCTTATGGCCACGAAAGAAAACATCTCTTAAAAATAGTAAGGAACCATGAAACAACAATTCAACAGCTGCAAGATGATGCCAAGAGAAATAACATAAGATTAATAGGCATAAATGAAAAATCAAGGATCAATACAAATGACCTGTGAACACTATTCACAGAAATGATAGCAGAAAACTTTCTAAACATGAGAAGAGAATCTGATATACAGATAACTGAGGCATACAGAACCCGAATTAACCACAACCAAAATAAATCTTCACCCAGACATATAATAATAAGGGTATCAGAAATACAGCACAAGAACAAAATACGAAAAGCTGTCAGAGAAAAGAAACAGATCACCTATGAAGGAAAGCCTGTCAGAATCACAGCAGACTTCTCAACACAAACATTTAAGTCAAGAAGAGCTTGGAGTGAAGTATTTCAAATCCTGAAAGAAAATAACTTTCAACCCAGCTTGATGTACCCTGCAAAACTATCCTTAAAAATTGATGGAGAAATAAGATACTTTCATCACAAAGAACAACTGAAGAAATTTATGGCCACCAAACCAACACTACAAACAGTATTGAAAGACACTCTAGAAAGAGACAAAGATAGGTACAATCTTAAGAACAACAACAAAAAGGAAATCACTAAGCAGGGCAAATAATTAAACAGAAAATGTAGAAAACCAACAAAAGAAAGATATCATGACAGGGATGAGCCAGTACATATCAGTTATATCAATCAATGTAAATGGTCTCAACTCACCAATAAAAAGAAACAGACTAGTGGAGTGGGTTAAGAAACAAAATCCAACAATATGCTGTGTACAAGAAACACATTTCACTCAAAAGGAAATTCACAGACTAAAAATCAAAGGCTGGAAAACAATACTCCATGCAACAGGAACCCAGAAAAAAGCAGGGGTAGCTATTATGTTTGCAGACAATGTAAACTTCAAACCAAAAATGATCAAAAGAGATAAAGAAGGTCACTACATACTTGTTAGGGGAAAACTTCAAGAGGAAGAGATTACAATCATAAATATAAATGCACTGAATATGGGAGCACCCAACTATGTAAGACAGTTCTTAATAGACATGAAAAACCAAGTAAACAATAATACAATTACAACGGAGCACCTTAACAACCCACTGTCACAGAGAGACAGATCAACCAAACAAAATATCAGCAAAGAAATAACAGAACTGAATCAAACTTGTGAACAAATGGACCTAGTAGATGTGTACCGAGTGTTCCACCCATCAAAATCAGAATACACGTTCTTCTCAGCTGCACATGGGTCATTCTCTAAAATAGATCATATACTGGTCCACAAAACATGCTTAAGTAAGTGCAAAGGAAGTGAAATAATTCCATGCATATTATCCAGCCATAGTGCAGTAAAATTGGAAATGAATAGGGAAAAAAAGCTACAATAATCGCATAAACACATGGAAATGAAATAATACTCCCTAAAACAATCAATGGGTCACAGAAGAAGTTAAAGAAGAAATCAAACAATATATACAATTGAATGAAAATGCAAATACAAATTACCAAAACCTGTGGGACACAATGAAAGCAGTACTCATAGGGAAATTTATAGCACTAAACTCCCACATCAGAAAAATGGAAAGAACACACATAAACAACCTAACGCTGCACCTCAAACTCGTAAAAAAAAAAAAAAAAAAAAAAAAAAAAAAAAAAAAAAAAAAAAAAAAAAAAAAAAAAAAAAAAAAAAAAAAAAAAAAAAAAAAAAA
>RJWM01025182.1:0-14636 GCA_004363535.1 Dasyprocta punctata | reverse complement strand
AAGAAACAACTCAGATTCATGCAAAAAGAAATGAAAAGGGCGAAATCACTACAGACCCAGTGGAAATACAGAAGATCATCAACACCTACTTCGAAAATCTTTACTCACACAGAAGAAATGGACAGATTCCTAGAAACTTATGAATTACCAAAGCTGAATCAAGAAGATGTAAAGCTGCTGAATAACCCAATTTCAGCTAATGAAATTGAAAATGTAATCAGGATCCTACCAACAAAGAAAAGTCCAGGCCCTGATGGATTCACTGCTGAATTCTACAAGAAATTTAGGGAAGACTTAATGCCAACACTCCTCAAACTCTTCAATGAAACTGAAAGGGAAGTAAGTCTCCCTAATTCATTCCTGGAAACAAGTATTACCCTAATACCAAAACCAGAGAAAGACCCAACCAAAAAACAAAATTACAGGCCAATCTCCCTCATGTACATAGATGCAAAAATCCTCAAGAAAATACTGGCAAATACAATGCAGAAAGTTATCCGGAAGATTATACACCATGATCAAGTGGGATTCATCCCAAGAATGCAGGGATGGTTCAACATACGCAAATAAATAAATGTAATACACCATATCAACAGGGACAAGGACAAGAACCACATGATTATCTCAATAGATGCAGAAAAAGCTTTTCACAAAATCCAACACCCATTCATGATAAAAATCCTACAGAAAATCAGAATAGATGGTCTCTACCTCAACCTGATAAAAGCCATATATCATAAACCAACAGCCAACATCTTACTAAATGCAGAAAAACTGAAAACTTTCAACCTAAAATCAGGAACAAGACAAGGATGTCCATTATCACCACTCCTATTCAATATAGTTCTGGAAATATTAGCCAGAGCAATTAGACAAGAGAAAGAAATAAAGGGAATAAGGATAGGAAAGGAAGAAGTGAAATTATCATTATTTGAAGACAATATGATACTCTACATAGAGGACCCCCAAAAATCCATTAGAAGGCTTCTAGAAGTAATAACCAAAAATTCAGTAATGTTGCTGGATACAAGGTCAACACTCAAAATTCAATAGCATTCCTGTACACAAACAACAAACTCACTGAGAGAGAAATAAGGGAAACCACACCCTTCACTATAACATCCAAAAAAATGAAATACTTAGGAATCAATCTAACAAAGCAAGATCTATACAGTGAAAATTACATTACTCTGAAGAAGAAAATCGAAGAAGATTTCAGAAAATGGAAAGATATTCCCTGTTCATGGACAGGAAGAACAAACATCGTGAAAATGGCCATTCTCCCAAAATTATTATACAGATTTCATGCAATCCCAATCAAAATACAACTTGCCTACCTCACAGAACTAGAGAAAGCGTTCCTGAAATTCATCTGGAACCAGAAAAGACCTAGAATAGCAAAGGCAATTCTGGGCAACAAAGGTAAAGCAGGAGGCATCACAATCCCCGACTTGAAACTATACTATAAAGCTACTGTGATAAAACCAGCATGGTACTGGAATCAAAACAGACCTGAAGATCAATGAAATAGATTAAAGATACAGCCACAACTATAAACACACTTAGCCACCTCATCTTTGACAAAGGGGCCAAACATGTACACTGGAAGAAAATCTCTTTAACAAATGGTGCTGAAAAAACTGGCTTTCTATATGCCATAAACTAAAACTAGATCCATGTCTATCACCATGCACTAAAATAAAGTCAAAATGGATCAAAGATCTGAATATTAAAATAGAGACACTAAACTTACTAGAAGATAGAGTAGGTAAAAATCTTGATGACATAGGAGTAGGCAGAGAGTTCATGAACAAAAATCAAATTGCACAGTAAATACTTCCAAGTATCAACAACTGGGATCTCACCTTACTAAAAATTTTTGCACATCAAAGGAAATCTCCAACAGAGTGAAAAGAAAACCCACAAACTGGAAAAATATCTTAGCCAATTGTCCATTAGCCAAAGGACTTCTATCTAAAACTTATAAAGAATTAAAAGAAATCAGACCCCTAAAATTCAAGGACCCAATCCAAATATGGGCATCTGAGATGAATACACACTTCTCAGAGGAAGAAATACAAATGGCAAATAAATATATGAAAAAATGTTCAACATCAACGGTCATTCGAGAAATGCAATTTAAATCAACACTGAGATTCCATCTCACTCCAGAAAGAATGGCCAAGATCAAGAAATCAACCAACAACAAATACTGGAGGGGCTGTGGGGAAAAAGGAGCTCTTCTCCACTGTTGGTGGGAGTGTAGACTGGTGCAACCACTGTGGAAGTCAGTGTGGAGATTCCTCAAGAAGCTAGGATTAGAGATCCCATTCAACCCATCTATCCCTCTTCTGGGCATTTTCCCAGAAGAATTGAAAACATCATACCACAGTGATATTTGTGTAGCCATATTTATAGCAACCCAATTTGTAATAGCCAGATCTTGGAAACAACCCAAGTGCCCATCAATCAAAGACTGGATAAAAAAGATGTAGCATTTTTATACAATGGAGTACCACTGAGCTATCAAGAAAGATTGCATTGAGACTTTTATAAGTAAGTGGACACAACTTGAGACCATACTCATAAGTGAAATAAATCAAACCCACATGTGTGAATACCATATTGTCTCCCTAGTGTAAGAAACTGAAAAAGTATGTATGATCCAAAATCTACAATAAATACTATGTAAGGGTAAAAAACTACTTGAAGAGTAAAAGTAATTGGGAAGGGAAAAGGGGGAAAGAGGGAAGGGAAAAGGAAAAGATATAAATCTGTATATATGTATATGTAAGATGACTAAAACGAACATACTGCTGAATGTATTAGTTATTGAGAAAGAACAGTTAATATTCATATGATTAGATCAATTTTACATGTCTATATCTGTTAATGTAAACAAACATTTTGAAGATAACGATACGCAATGTTGCAACCATTGTCAAGTTTCCATCATCCTGTTTTGTAAACCTATAATGTTACCTATAATGTGCATTTGCTTGTCGTTTGTTTGTCTCTTTTGCTTTTTGTCTTTCTTATGTCTTTTTTTCTCTTAAAACAAACAAAAAAAACAAATAAAACAAAATTTGAAGTATGACGATGCATATTTTACCTAATCAATCTAGAAAAAAAAAGAAATGATATCTGATGACACAAGATACTATATAACAGACAAAGTCAATTATTCTAGAGAAAAGTATAATAAACACGGAACAGATTAGCAGAAAAGGGGAATAATTTTAACCTAATATGCTTACATGTAGCCAGACATGGTGGTGAACGCCTATAATCCCAGCACTCGTGAGGCTGAGGCAGGAGGATTGTTGCAAGTTTGAGACGCGCCTGGGCTACAAAGTGAGTTCAAGGCCAACCTGAACTGCATAGCAAGACCCTGTCTCAAAATGACCAAAAAAAAAAGCCCTAATTGCAAAGCATCAATATCCATAATATGTAATTGAAAGAAATTTATTTATGAAATCAAAAATCATTCTAGCAGAAGACTAAACATATCTTAATATATATTGAGAGAAGATTGGAGATGTATGATTAGCAAAATAATATACAAAGAACATTGCAGATCATTATTCAACAATACAGAGTCCACCAAAAAAAAATGTATGCTCACTTCAGGAAAAAAAATATATTATGTTTTTTCAACAGATGGTGTTACCCACATCTGGGGAACTCTAGAAGATGTCATATATTGCAGAAAACCCACTACACTGATGGCCCTTAGAGAACAAATTGAAAATGCATGTGCAGGAATCTCAATGACCAAGGTTACCAGAGCAGCAGTTTGCTATGCTAATGCCATGTTAATGGTCAGAAGCTAATGGCCACCAATTT
Source organism: Dasyprocta punctata (assembly GCA_004363535.1). Lineage (NCBI taxonomy): Eukaryota > Metazoa > Chordata > Mammalia > Rodentia > Dasyproctidae > Dasyprocta > Dasyprocta punctata. The sequence continues at coordinate 10,790 of RJWM01025182.1, read as the reverse complement.
GAGCACCTCTTGTAACTTTAGAGGCCAAAGGTAACTTGTATTAATCTCATGATGTCTCAATAAATTTAGTATTAAAATATTTATACATGTTTTTCATTTCCTGAAGTGTATATACATTTGGGGGGGCAGATGGTATGCATTCTTCTCAAATATGCACAGTAATGTTTGTGAAAATGTACCTCAGCATGAATTTCATCCAAAGAATTCAAATCTATCATAATATTCAGGTTACAATGAAATTAAGCAAAAGACAAACAGATTTCTTTGAAACTCATGAATCAAAAATGATAATGGGTTTTATTTCTTTTTGTTGCCTAAGTGCTCTGGTTAATACTTTCAGTTACTATGTTAAATAGAAATGGCTTCTTCCTGATCTTAGAAGAAAAACTTCTAGCTTTTCACCACCTGGTATGATGCTAGCTCTAGGCTTCTTATACATAGCTTTTATTGTGTTAAAATACGTTCTTTCTGTACCTAATTCACTGACAGGTTTTTTTTTAACTATGAAAAGATGTGGAATTTTGTCAGTTTTTTTTCTACATCTTTTAGGATGACCATGTGGTTTTTTCCCTTCTTTTTGTCAATATGGTGGAACACATTGATTTATCTGTGCATCATGGGAATAAATCTCACTTCTTAATGGTGGAAAAAAGAAATAAAACAGGGTCTCTGAAACAGAGAATGCTCAACAGATCTGCATACACCTCAAAAAAGTGATATGTCAAAAATACAATCATATTCACCACATAGATAAATCAAAATCTATACTGTTTCAAAGTCAGCAGGAAGCCCAGAATTTCTGAGCTCTGCTATTAACACAACAGACTTCATAAAGCACTGAAATAGGTCCATTAAATTTTTTAGATAAACTAAATGACAGTGTAAAATATACATGCAAAAAAGGCAAAGAAACTCAGAAAATGCATAGAAACTCAAAAAATAAGATAGTCACTCCTAAAAAATTTAGTCTGTTGAGCTCACACTAATATGACAGCTATCAGCTACATATGGCTATTGAGCAAATATGGGCAGTCTAAAGTGAAATGTACTTTAAGTATAAAATATATGAAGTATGATCAAATATGGTTAATGTTTAATTTTTTAAAATTTATTACAGTAAAATACACATTGCCATTAATCCCCTTCAAAATACTACCCCTTCCTTCAAACACACTTATACTATCTTTTTGCCCTTTCAAAGTAATTCTGGAAGTCCTCTTTTATGAATCTTTAGTTGTACTATACTGTTGAGGCTGCCTTGATGCCTAACTCAATTAAAAATAGTTACCTTTCACGGAAATTTGGACTTCAGGGAAGAACCAAAATATGTAAGGCACCAGATATACTGAATAATGTGAATGAGGACACATTGTAATGTTTTTATTTGACAGAAATTAATATAAATAGCTGACAAATGAGGTGAAATCAAAAATGTTATAAATAACTAAATTTTAAAATTTATTACAGTAAAAGACACATTGCCCTTAACACCTCTCAAAATAATCCAAATATTCCCTCTTGCTTAAAACATATTTATCCCATTACTCTTGGCAATGTATCTTTTACTTTAATGAGTTTTTAAAAATTTAAACATTTACTGAATCTTTTAATCACCCCTTGCACAGCAGATTTTGAAGACTTAATGTAAAAGAACTTATGTATCTCATTAATAATTTGTATATGGAAATAAAGTCCATATATGACAAGTCCACTGTTAATATCATACTCATCAGAGCAAAATCAAAAACTTTTCCTCTAAGATCTGGAACAAGGAAAGGAAACCCAGTCTTACTAATTATGTTCAGTATAGTACTGGAGTTTCTGGCTAGAGCAATTAAGAAAGAAAAAGAAATGAAAGCCATTAAAATTAGAAAGGAGGAAGTAAATTTTTCCCTTTCTACAGATTACATGATTATACACAGAGGAATCCCTTAAGTTTTCATGAAAAAAACCGTCAGAATTAATAAATTCAGTGAAGTTACCAGATATTGAAAATAATCAATATTTCTATACACTAACAGTAACTTTATAAAAACATTTTAAAAAACAATCTCATTTACAATAGCTACAAAATATATTTAGGAATAAATCTAATTAAAAGATAAAACACCTGTGTACTAAAAACTACAAAATATTGATGAAGATGAGAAAGACAAATAAGTAGATATTCTATGTTTGTGGACTGAAAGAACTAATATTGTTAAGAATGCCTGTACCACAAAGAGCAACCTACACATTTAACACAGCCCCTAAAATATCAATGACATTCTTCATAGAAATATAAAAACAATCCTAAAATTCTTGTGGAACCACAAAAGACTACAAGTAGCCTTAACAACCTTGAGAAAGAAGAGCAAAGGTGCAGGCAAAACACTACTTGACTTCAAAACCAAAATGGATGCTAGATATTGAAAAGTAGGGAAAAAATGTTTAAATGGGAAAGGAGAAAAAGGGAGGGGAAACAATGGAAGGAAGAAAGGAAAAAGGAAAAAAGGGACTAAAAGGAAGAAAGTGGAAACAAAGCTTCTGCAAATACAGAGGCTAAGAAGGGTTGAAGGGAAAGGAGGGGAATGGGGAAAAATTAAAAAATCAAGATATATTATGTACATGCACAAATTCCCTATGAGGAACGTGGTCATTATGTATATCAAAAGTGTACCAATAAAATTAATTTTTAAAATGTATACAACAAAGCTAGAGTAATCTAAACAGCATGGTACTGATATAAAATATAGACACCTAGAGCAATGAGAATAGAGAGCCCTAAAATAAGTTCACATATTTATAACCCATTAAGTTTTGACATAGGAGCCAAGAAAACACAACAGAGAAAGGACTGTTGCTTTAATTAATGAAACCAGAGAAAGTGGATATTCACATGAAGAAGAGTGAACAAAAATCAACTTAAAATGGATTAAAGACTTAACCATAAGACTCAAAATGTAAAACTACTAGAAAAAAATATAGGGTGAGAGATCCATGACATTGAACCAGGCAATTATTTTATGGATATGGCTACAAAATACAGGAAACAAAAGCAAAAACAGAGAAGTAGAATTACATCAATCTAAAGAGCAGTGGAAACCAATGCTTCTGCAAAGCAATGGAAACAGCCAACAGAGTAAAGACACAATCTACAGAATGAAAGAAAATATTTTCAAACTATGTACCTTATGAAGGGTTAATATCCAATATATATAAGGGACTCAATTCAGTAGCAAGAAAGCAAGTAATCTGTTTTTAAAATGGGTAACCGACTTGCTATTGGTTTGCTTTCCTGTTGCTGGAATAACATGTCTGACATACACAACTTAAAGGGGGAGATATTTATTTGGGTCAGAGTTTTAGAGGTTTCAGTCCATGTTTGGCTGGCCCCGAGACAAGGATATCATGGAAGAAGGGCATGGTGGAATAGAGCTGCTTGCTTCATGGTGCCCAGGAAGCACAGCGCAGGGCAAAAGCACCAGTGAGTAATATACTTTCCAAAGCCCCAACCCCAGTGACCCACTTACTACAACTGGGCCCACTTCCTAAAAGCACATGAGTATAGCACCCCCATGACTTAATCACCTCTCCACAAGTCTCTTCAGCCAGTTTACATGGCAATTAAGATTAACTAAAACAAACCTGAATAAACATTTGTCAGAGGAAGACATAGAAATATCCAAGAAATATATGAAAAGTGCTCCACATCGCTAATCATCATGTACATACAAATCAAAACTACAGTGAGATATCTCCTCATACCTGTTAAAATGGCTAATATTATCAAAATGAAAAGTACAAGTGTTGGCAAGGATGTAGCAAAAGGAAGACCCTTGAACAATGTTGTTGGTAAGCAATTATGGAAAGTGCATGGAGATCAGCAAAAAATTAAAAATAGAAACACCACATAAAGGTATATATGCAAAGGGAAGAGAATGTAAAAAGTATGATTAAAAATACACTGAATCTTTATTTTTTAAATCTATGACAGTAAAAGGACCATTGCCATTAGTCCGTCTCAAAATACTTTTCCTTGGTTGGTTGGTTGGTTGGTTGGTTCATTGGTTTGAGACAGGGTATCACTATGTTCCAGGCTGGCCTTAAACTCACTATGTAGCCCAGGCTGTCCTTGAACTCACACCAATCCTTGTACCTCAGCTTCCCAAGAGTTGGGATTATAGGTGGGCACCACCATACCTGGATTTTCCTGGCTTTGAATACACTTATCCCACCATTCTTCCCACTTTCTGAAGCAGTTCTGGAAGACCTCTTTCATAGTGTTATGGTTTATGTTTGGATGGCCCCCCAAGACTCATGAAGTCATACAGGCAGCTGAATCTAGCATTTGTGATTGGTTTGTTGTCTATCACTGGGACTGGTGGTGTGAGTGCTGCAGCCACCCAGGGGTAGATAGCCAGCTACTATGTAAGAGAGGGAAGAAGGCATGTTTTGCCCCTTTTTGCCCTTTTCTGTCTTGTCACTTGTGGCTGCCATGAATGGTTGCCCCTCAGCCACACCACCCTGCCTTGGAGCCAGCTGAGTATGAACTGAAACCTCCAAAAACTATAAGCTAAATAAACCTTTCCTTCCTTCATTTTGGGCTTCAGGTATTTTGTCCCAGCGATGAGACCAAAGGAACCATGGCACATAGTCATCTTTAGTTACACGGCAATAGTCCCTTTATGTCCTGAATGTCCTGAATGAATTCAAAATGTTTACTTCTTATGGTCATTTTGACTTCAGAGAGAAGCCAGAAGTCACATCATGCCATATCTGATGAATAAAAGTGGACAAAGACATATTACAATGAATTCACAAGCGTGGCTTTCCATTGTATAGCACTTGGCAGCAGCATTCACTGTATTTTTTTATCACACTTCAGAAAGGCTCTCATGAAACAGGACTTCCAAAACTATTTCAGAAAGTGGAAAGCCCAAGTGGATAAGTGTGTTCAAAGCAAGGAAAGGTATTTTGAGGGGAATTAATGGTAATGTGTCTTTTACTGCAATAAATTTTTATTTAAACACACCATGTCTTTCATCAGTCCTTGTATGCAAAGGAAATGAAGTGGATATGTCAAAGAAATAGCATGCTGTCATGCTTCTTGAAGCATGATTTATAATTATCATGATGTGGGATCCACATCATCAATGGATGAATGGATAAAGACAATATGGCACATAGGCAATGGAATACTATTCAGCCATTAAAAAGGAAGGAAATCTTTTCATTTGGGACAACATGGATGAACATGGAAGACATTAGGTTAAATGAAATAAGCCAGTCATAGAAAGGTAACACCACATGATCTCACTCACATGCATAATCTTAAGAAGTTGATCTCACAAAAGTAAAGTAGAATGACAATTAACAGAGGTTAGGATGGTTGAGTTGAGGGGGTGATAAGATATGGAAGATATCCGTGGTCAAAGGATATAAAAATTCAGTTAGTTAGAAAAATTCAAGAGGTCTATCCTACAACAAGCTGACTATAGTTAATAATATATTTTTAAATAGTAATAAAATGAAAACATTCCCAAAATTCATATGGAACCATGAGAGACCTAGAATAGTAAAGACAATCCTGTGCAACAAAGACAAGGCAGGAGAAAGCACAATCCCTGACTTGAAATTATACTACAAAGCAGCTATAATAAAATCAGCATGGTACTGGCAAAAAAAAAAAACAGACCTGTGGATCAATGGAACAGAATGTAGGATACAGACACAACTGCAAACATATTCAGCCACCTTATCTTTGGCAAAGGAGTGAAACATGTTCACTGGGAGAAAGAAACCCTCTTTAATAATTGGTGTTGGAAAAACTGACTTTCTACATGCTGAAGACTTAAACTAGACTCATGCCTATCACCATGCACTAAACTAAAGTCAAAATGTATCAAAGATCTAAATATTAAGACAGAAATACTAAACATATGGGAAGACAAAGAAGGTAGAAATCTTGATAATATAGGGGTAGGCAAAGAGTTGATAAATAAAAACCAAACTGCATGAGAAGTACTTCAAAGAATTAACAACTGGAATCTCATCTTATTAAAAAGTTTTTGCACATCAAAAGAAATCACCAACACAGTGAAAAGAAAACCCACAGATTAGGAAAAGATTTTTGCCAACAGTCCCTCAGACAAAGGACTTTTATCTAGAATGTATAAAGAATTGAAAAAAATCAGGGCCCCAAGTTTAAAGACCCAGTCCAAAAATGGGCATCTGAGATGAATACGCACTTCTCAGATGAAGAAATACAAATGACAAATAAATATATGAAAAAATATTCAACATCATTGGTCATTCAAAAGATGCAAATTAAAACAATACTGAGATTCCATCTCACTCCAGAAAGAGCAGCTAACATCAAGAAATTAAACAATAACAAATGTTGGAGGGGCTGTGGGGAGAAAGGAATTCTTCTCCACTGTTGGTGGGAGTGTAGACTGGTACAACAACTGTGGAAAGCAGTGTGGAGACTCCTCAAAACACTAGGATTAGAGATTCCATTCAACCCACCTCTTCCCTTTCTGAGTATTTTCCCAGAAGAATTGAAAACATCATACCACAGGGATATATGTGCACCCATGTTTATAGCTGCACAATTTGTAATAGCCAGATCTTGGAAACAACCAAATGCTCATCAACTGAGGAATGGAGAAAGATGATGTAGGGATATTTTTCTATAATGAAGTACTACTCTGCCATAAAGAAGGATAAGTTTGAGACATTTCTAGGTAAATGGATGTACCTTGAGACTATACTCTTAAATGAAATGAATTTACATGTGTAAATACTGTATTGTTTCTCTAGTGTGAGAAATTGAAATTGTAAATAAGGACCAAAAGGTATAAGACATATTGTAAAATAGGAAGAAAATGTTCAAATGGGAAGGGGAACTAAGGAGGAGGAGAGGGAAAGAAAGGAAGGAGAAAGAAAAAAATGAGAAAAGAAGGAAAAATGGAAACAAAACTTTTGAAGGGGAAACGGGAAAAAAAGAATCAAGATATATCATGTTACAGGTACAAATTCCCTATGATGAACATGATTGTTATGTATACCTAAAATGTGCCAATAAACTTAATTTTTAAAAATAACATTTTAGATGTGTTTGATTAAATAAAATATACTTTGAACATTATTTTAGGAGATGGGTTGTAGCTCAGTGGTACAGCACCTCCCTAGCATATATAAGCCCCTAGGTTCCATGTGCAGCACCAAAAAAACTTTTTCCACTTATTTCTTTCACTTTGGTAATGTGACTATTGAAAAAAAATTATGCATGTGGTTTTTGTCATATTTCTACTAGACAGTATGTTAAAAAATAAGCAAGGGTGAACACATGATACTTCACACAGAATAACACAGAGATGTTAGAGAGAAAGAGGGAGGGAGTAGAGGGAAAGGGGATGACAAAGAGAGAATTGAAAGAAAAAGTGGAATAGAGCTTTTACAAATGCAAAGGGGACCAAGAGATGAAAGGAGTACGGAGGTATGGAATGGGTAGGTGACAAAAAGAATTAAAGGGTGCTATGTATATGTACAAATTTCCCATGATAAATGTAATCATTATGTACTGCAAACATTATGCACTAATACAAAGTAAACAAAAAAGATAATAAAAATATATTTATATACTGTTTACCTGTCCTGGCCACACTTCTTGCCTTTTCAAATTCATGTGCATAGATTAAATATATTTTTTTTAATTTATTTAAGCGAAAAAAAAGACACATATAACAAAGACAAAAAGCAAAAGGGACAAACAAACGACTAGAGTAAATGCACAACAGTAACATTGCAGGTTTACAAAACAGAATGATAGAAACTTGACAATGGTTGCAATATTGTGTATCGTTATCTTTAAAATGGTTATTTACACTAACAGATATAGACATGTAAAATTGATCTAATCATATGAGTATTAATTGCTCTTTCTCAATAACGAATACATTCAGGAGTGTGTTCCTTTTAGTTATCTTACATAGCTGGGCGTGGTGGTGCATGCCTTTAATCCCAGGACTCCGGAGGCTGAGGTAGGAGGAGCATTGTGAGTTCGAGGCCAGCTTGGGCCACAATGCGAGTGCAAGGCCAGCCTGAGCTACATAGTGCGACCCTGCCTCAAAAAACTAGGGCTGGGAGTTTGGCTCAGTGGCTTAAGCACCTGTCTGGCAGGCATGAGGCTGTGAGTTTGATCCCAGGTGCTGCAAAAAAATGAATAAATAAATGTATTTTAAATTAAAATGTATGAATATAGTTTCTGCTACTATCCACTGGCCATAGAGGCACAATATAAATAGAGAGGCATGACTCTTTGGTTAGACTTGCAGGTTCTGAACTTGAGATTACCAAAATCGAATTCTAAGTCTGCTCTTTGCTAGCTATATGGCAACAGACAAGTCATTCAAACCTCTTAGTGTCTCAGTTTCCTCAAATGTAAAATGAGAATAACAATAGGATTACTGAGGGACATAAAACAAGTTAATACATTAAATCACTCACCATAGCATTATTAATTATTATAGTTGATTTATTATAGAGTTGATTTATTCTTTATTATTGACAATTTAAAAGAGAACAATGAACAACTGACACTTTCAAATGTCTTTGTAACTTTAAGAAGCATTGACTACATATGCATCTAAAATTTGATTGCATTCTTCAAATGATTCATTCCATAAGTTCTCCAAAAGAAATTAGTTGCTTATAAAATTGACTATTTCTTCATGTTTTGCTTTAAGCAAATTCACAATGTATTTTCTCCTAAACTATTTCCATTAAATCCTCTTTTCCCTTTCATTTGATTAATTTCTAATAACTGTGTTTTCTCACTCCATTACCCAAAATTCATAGCTCTGTCTCTTGGATTCTTTGTCTTCATTACTTTTCTCATTGCTGAGGCAAAATACCCAACATCCAAAGTTAAAAGAGGAAAGGTTTATTTTGGTTCACAGTTTGTAGAGGTTTTAGTCTATAATTGACTGGTTCCAAGGTGGGTGGCATGGCAAATGGGCATCACAGAGAAGAAACAGTTCACTGCTGGCAGAGGGGCACAAGCAAAAAGGGACCAAAGACTCTCTTTTTATCCCTTATATTTTATGCAGCATGCAACCTATGCAACCTATGGGTGGGTGGCACTCACACCCAGGGTGGGACACCCTCAATCCTACCCAGAACTATGCTAAACCAATCAGTGGACTGATTTAGTAATCACACACCCTCGATCCCAGCAACACACATTTCAGATCCAGCCACCTCTAAAAAGTCCCACCTATGACTGCATGAGGACATTTAGACACAAACTATAACACTCTTCATTCTTCCATCTGGATGGAGAAAGCAAATGCTTCTATCCTCTCCATACTCATCCCTAAAATCCCCTCTTCCGGAGTGTATCTGCCATTTTTCAGACATGGTCCAAGTTTCACCTCTCTCACAGACCTTTCCACCCACTTCAGCCTACATTGTTCTCCCTAAATTCTCAGTGTTTCCCATTCATTCTATTAATGTTTACTGCCTGCTTATATCAGAGAATCTGACTCTAGGTATACCAAGAAAAATGAGAAACATATGTATTCCATCCTCATAGAAATTATAACCTGAGTTGGAAGACAGACATAAAATAAGTCCTCATTAGAGAGGTGAGTATCATGAGACATAAGCCAGGAAGCTAGGGGACTCATTTACCTATACGCCCATCCCTTGCTTTCCTAACCAGACTGCAAAATATTAAGTGTGTCATTTATTTCTTGGATAACCACTCGGGCATCCAGCACATTACTAGGGATATAGTAGGGTTATAAATATTGAACAAATAATTATAAACAACATTTTTATTACTTGGGCCCTATTTCTTTTACATTAATTACTATTTTGGCCCCTACAGATCAATTTTTCCCTTCACTGTTGCATAGCAGAAAGGAAAGAGCATTCAGGTGTGGTAAGCTAGATCCCAGGCTGCCAAACCCATCAACTAAGTATTTAATCTGCTAGGCAAAGTGTTGTATAAGCATAAGATACCAGTATTTCGCATCCATTTCTAAAAGACCCTCATCTCTTTAGAATCCAGCAACTGTCTTCCATCCTTAGTCTATAGCTATACAAGCCACTGTAATTGAAAGACCCAATTATAACTCCACCTGTGGTGGCACACACCTATAATCCCAGCACTCGGGAGACTGAGGCAGGAGAACCACCACAAGATCAAGGCCAGCCTGGGCTATACAGTGAGTTCAAGGCCAGGCTGAACTACATAGTGAGATCCTGTCTCAAAAAAAAAGTTATAATCAGTTGATATTTTCATGTAGATTTTTTTTAAATTTTATTTGAGCGAAGAAAAACAAAACAAACAAAAACAACAACAAAAAAAAAGAGGACATATATAGTAAAAACAACAAGCAAAAGAGACAAGCAAATGACTAGAGTAAATACACAACATTGCAGGTTTACACAACCGGTGGATAGAAGCGTGACAATGGTTGCAATATTGTGCATCGTTATCTTTAAAATTGTTTCTTACATTATCAGATATGGACATGCTACATTGATCTAATCATATGAGTATTAATTGTTCTTTCTCAATAACGAATACATTCAGCAGTGTTCTTTTTAGTTATCTTACATATACATATATACAGGTTTATATCTTTTCCTCTTCCCTTTTCTCTTTCCGCCTATTCCCTTCCCAATTATCTTTGCACTTTGAGCTGTTTTTTACCCTTCCATAGTATTTATTATAGATTTTGAATCATATATACTTTTCCATTTCTTACACTAGGGAGACAATACAGTATTTACAC
>RJWM01025181.1:0-29672 GCA_004363535.1 Dasyprocta punctata | reverse complement strand
TGATGGAAGACAGTGATATCTGAAGTATATTATGATCATGATCTCATTTTCTGTCACTACAGGAAAAAAAGAAAAACAAACATCCTACTTCATAAAGATAAGGTGGTAGAAGTGGAAACAGTTTCATGGCAACCTCAAGGCCTTCTGCCTTGACTTTAATTCAGAATGTATGGATATTGGGTCTTTTTTTTTTTTTTTTTTTTTTTTGTGGCACTCACAACCTTGCACCTACCAGGCAGGTGCTTAAGCCACTGAGCCAAACCCCCGGCCCTAGTTTTTTGAGGCAGAGTCACACTATGTAGCTCAGGCCAGCCTTGCGCTCACATTGTAGCCCAAGCCAGCCTTGAACACACAGCGCTCCTCCTACCTCAGCCTCCCAAGTGCTGGGATTAAAGGCATGTGCCACCACACCCGGCTTGGAAGTTGTCTTCAGCATATTTTTAAGGCCACTTTAGTTGGGGTTTCAAGTGGCTGGTCCTCTTCTAGCATAGGCAAAGTTGATTCATTTGGCTTATTCACAAATGGGTTATGGATCCATTTCTTCTCAGTTTAGGGATATATTGTGGCTAGGAAGTAATGCTCAAATGCTTCTGAAAGCTGAGATTGATGACCATGCACTAGCTGGGAGAAAGAAGGCCTGGGCTCAGTCTCTTGCAAAATCTCTGCTGATGTTTGAAACATATTAAAATGCCCAGTGTTCACTTACTGCCCCCATCATTCTAGTTTGGCTTTGAGTGCAACCACTTTATCTGCTGCACTGAATGCAGTTGTCATTTTTCCCTGAAGTGACAGACTGAGTTCATTTAGAAGGTTAAATATGTCATATAGGTAAGCAAGTTTTGTGACTCATTTAGTGTCACTGAAATGTGCTACCAGTGGTGACCATTATTCTAAAAGAAATCTCTGGAGCAAACTTCATAGCTCAAAACTCTGACCAGTGATCTATCTTTAGAAAATCGTCTCACTTCTGTGCATAAAAGAGACGTATATGCTCTATGTCTATGTCCTCAGAGAGCTGTGTGAATAGATACAAGTTAAGTACACATACTTTGATGTGATTGATGATTTTATTTTAATCACATCCTAGAAAATGTTATTAAGTTCAGGTGACATTTGTCAGCTAGCCAGCATTTCACCACGGATGCTCCAGTGTGTGGCCTCACATTCAAAAGCGATCTCTTTGATTTGAGTAGTGAAACCAAAAATATGCCAAGTTACAGCTGCTTCTACGGCTGCATATGTGGACACAGAATAGCCAATTTAATTTTCTTGAAATATAATCATTCAAAGACTTGAGTAGTGCTGCTTGACAACAAATATGCCCATAACGTATCTGCATGTATATCCTCCTAAAATATGTATTGTACAAAATCAGCATTGTTGCCTCATTGTCAACACTGGTAGACTTGCTAACCTGAATTGCACACCATGGTGTTATTGTTTATATCTAGAAATCCCTTAAGAACTTCAAGTGCTCATAGGTGGGGCTTGAGAGGTGACTGGATGATGAAAGCAGGATAGCTGGCTTGCTGTCAGGAGGTATGGCCTGATCTGAAGCAGTGGCTCAAAGAGGGTATGACCAGGAAGAGTATATCACCCTTCCTGGCCTCTCCACTGACTCTCTCTGTTTTCCACTGGCCATGCCACAAGCCATTTTCCTGTGCCATGTTCCTGTGCCATGTCCAGTCTTGAAGCCGGCCGACTATCGATGGAATATGAGTCCAAATAAACCTCCCTTCTTTCAAATAGTGGGTGTCAGGTATTGAGCCTCGGTAATGAGAGAGCAACTGAGAGCCACAGCGACACACTAATCATTTCTAACAATTGCGCTTCCATGTTTTCTGCTATTTCATCAATTCTTGTGGCTATGGTGTTTGCCAAAAGAGGAACAAGTGCCACTTTCTGAATTGCAGTCTTTTCCTGAAATTTCACAACATATGTCTTTAATAGTAGGAAGGATCTACTGTTTACCAACAGTAAAGAGAATTTTAGCTCTAGTAATGAGGCAAGCTACTAAGAAAGAAGTTCTAAGGCAGACCTTCTGCCTTGACTTCATGAAGTAGTGACTTTCAATAATTGCTTGTCCCCTTTGGTCACATTTTTTTTTTTCTGAAAAGCTCTAAAGGCTTGTATTTTAATCCAGCATTCTTGGTCTCCATATGGCAAAGCAGTTTTGGAGTTTTCATGGATTTTTTGGTTAGGCAATTGCCACATAATATTTAAAGAGGGTTGGAAAACGTGAATCGCCTATTGTAATAAGCCTGTGATTCAAGGAGGACTCTTGGTATTTTCTTTTGAATGTAATTTTCCTTTTATTGACAGCCTTAGAATCTTCTGCTGTATCATTATTGGGCCCCTTCCTTTTTTCAAAGAAATTGTCTTGTAATGTTTGTTTTCTACTCATTTTGTCTAGGGTTAGTTTAGGGGCTTACCAAAACAGTGACTGAAAGAAGTGCATTGTGCAGGAAATAGGCTTGGATGGTAGTGGTAAGTAAAATAATGAGTGGTCCAATTAAAGACTAAAATAAGTGTCAGATTCTGATTTAGAGCCCCCCACCAGCTGCAGCTGCACAATAGCAGTACATCAACTCATTTGCCAATATAAAGCCTGCTACTGGTTGCAGCTTAATTGTCACTTGTCTCTCACATGATATGGTTTTGGCATGAGTCTGCAAGCAATTGATTTATTGTAGTCTCTGTGCAGTCAAATCTCTCTGCTAGTGTTAATTGGTATTTACAGCCACTCCCCAGTGCTAACATCACAGCTCCACCTCAGACCATCATGCGTAAGATTCTCTTGTGGAGTTCACAGTCTAGCTCTCTTGCATGTACAATTTACAGTGGGGTTTTGCTTCTGTGAGAATCTAATGTGGCCACTGGTCTGTGATCTGAGGGTTGAGGGCCTCTAGTTTAAGCAATTGTTCTCTATGCAGGAGAAATGGCTTATGCAAAGAACAAAGCAGTGACGAGATCAGAAGTTAAACTGATAGCTATTCCTACTAGTCTTGGAAATAAGATTGTCTTTGACTTCGTCATAATGACAATGTGCAGTTCACACAGAAACTTTAAAAATGAGTTCAAATTAATTTAATTTTGACTGTACTTTTAAAGTATTTTGTGCCATTGCTCCTGGAGAGAGTCTACATTATTTTAAATAAAACATAGGTCTGGGCATCATTTGCTGTGGCCATGACCCTCTGTCTTAGTTACTTTTTACTCATTGCTGAGACAAAATACCTGACGCCCAAAATTAGGGAAGCAAAGGTTTATTCTTACAGTTTCTTGGGAGTTCAGTTCATTAGTTGGCTCCAAGTCAGCATGGGATGGTGGGGCTGCCGTTCATGGTAGCTGCAAGCTGCAAGGCACACTGGCCAGAGAGAGAGAGGCGGAAGCGGAAGTGCAAGAGGAAGACCCGCCTTCCCTTACACTGTATCTCAGCTCCACCCCTGGGCGGGTGTAGCAGTCACGTCATTAATCCTGGTGCTAGACAACAAACTGATCACAAGCATCAGACTCAGCCCCATCAAAAGTACATGAGGACTTGGGGGTACATAGCATATCACCCAATACACCCTCTATTGCATCAAAAGTTCTTTTTGCTTCTTCTTTCTCTCTCTGACTCACCTGGTGAACTCCACACAAAGATGACACTTGATAAATACAGTCAACTATTTATTCCCCACCAAAATGAATTTAAGAAGGCATGAAATTCTTCTTACTTTGAAAAGTAGAATGTAGTAGTTTACAAAGATGGGGTATTCTTTTGTCACCATTACAACAACAAAAAAATACTTATCAAATAATGCCTAAGGATTTTCCCCATCTGCCTTGTTGAGTCACCTGAAACAGAAGCTGGGGGCTCCACTTAGCCAGTCTCTAAAATCAGAAAGATGATGCCCTCACATCCTGGATCCCTTGAGAGCAGCCAAAAGGATACAAAAATACCAAAATACCCCAATAAATCCAAAGGTTTCTGTTTGGTTCTTGTCTGACCTGGCTGTGGGGGCAATGTTAGAAACCCCTTTTCCCAGGAAGATATATAACGGCACATTCACATCCTTGACTTCTCAGAGGAAAGACACAATTCTCAGACATATACTTAATAGCTAACAAAGTCACAGTTCTATTTTGCGGCAGGGTCAACACCACAGATGTTTAACCCAGATAGAAAACACAAAGACAAAATATGAGCCCTTGAAGTGTGTTCCTGCTCCTCTCAGCCTCTCCATTATTTGGTCAGCTTGTCTGCTAGCTGTGTTGAAAGGGGCTTGCCTTCCTACTCATTTCCCTAATGTCCTTTTTAAAGGAGAATTCCTCCTGCCATATTTGCTCATGTCCCAGCGGCCTTCCCCTGTCTCATAAGAGTCCCTGATATCCAGGTACTGATATCAGAGACAGACCCCTGTTTTATTTAAGCCTACCCTCTGGTCATAGCTGACTAGTCATGATGGGCGTCTGACTCAGATCAGCCGATCAGATTTTCTCTCCTGAGACTTTGACCTGTGGCACACAGAGACAGACTAAAAGTTATTGGAGCTGAGTCACAATGTCGTAGGCAGAATCTTCATTCCTCCTTCCTTATCTGTATGTAGTATGAGATGATGAACTATCACTCCCATGATTGCTATGTTACAAGGCATAGCTGCCCTTACAGTATGGTGATCATCTGGGTGAACTCGAAAGAAACATTTGCATCATAAAGCATCAGGAGAACTCAGGGAGATTTGAAGCATGAGTGGGTGGAATTTGACACACCATCACTGACTTGAAGGTAGAGGGGCACTAAAAAGAAACTGCAATGATCTCTACGAGTTGACAGTGTCCCCAGCTAAAGCCAGTAAAGGGACCAGGACCTCAGTCCTACAGTTGCAAGAAAATTGACTCGGCTCACAACCCAAATGCATATAGAAGTGGATTCTTCTCCGGAGTTTCCAGATAAGAATACAGCATACCTGGCACGTTGATTTTGGCCTTGGAAAAATCAGAGTTCAGAACTCAAAGGAGTCACACCAGACTTCTGTGTTAGTACTGTGTGCTAACCGACTACACCACTATCCATGCCAGACTTCTGACACATAACTGTGAGCTAATAAATGTATGTTGCTTCAGACCACTACAATTGTGGTAACTTGTTGTAGCAACATAAACAATTCCCAGGGTGACAGCAGTGTGCTTGGAGAGGGCAGCAATGTCCTCGAGCCGAGGGCCTAGCATCACCTGCCTTGTAGCAGAGCAACCATGGGAGTGACAGCTTGGTGGTAGGGGATGTGCAAATATTTCTCAGTAAAAATCCCCTTTTCCTACCTAAGCCAGTGTATTGTTTTCTGCTGCTTAGGACTGAAAGAGCCTTAAGAAAAGGAGATGTAGAGTTGGGTTGTTTCATCCATAACCATATATAAATTTGGTCCCTGGAAGTGTAGCTCTACTTTGTGAAGTCTCCGAATCTTAAGTGAACTGAAGATTATTGAAAAAAAAATGTCTATTTGTTGGCAATTTATAATTGCATTTTATGACCCAATTTAGAAATGATGACATGTCATCTTTGGTCTACAGACATGCCCTTGCATATAAACACAGATTATTCTGTTCACCCATAAAAACACTTTGCAGTAGACATGCTCATTTGGTTGGGGCACATCCCCTGAGACTCCTGGAAGTCTGAAGATGAGATGATACTGATTAGAAAGCTGGGTGAGGCCAGAGCATGGTTTGCTCTTCAGGCATTTGTGGGGCCTGAAGAGAGGCTCATGAGAGTCTTCCCCACTCCCACCCAGCTCCAGCTGGCTGTCCAAAGGGGTGCATAGACCCTGCGAGGGTCCCTTCCAACCTGGCTTCTGGACAGACTTGGAGAAGGAGCAGAATGACAGAAATGTCCAGGTGCAGACAGCTGGCTTGGCAGAGAGAGGGGCTGACTGACACAGAGGAAGAGGAGGGGCAAGCCAGGGGTGATAGACCCTGGGACCTGTCTGTCCTTGGACTCCCGCTCCGCACTGGCATGTCACTGCATCCTGCAGGGTCTCAGTCAGAGGGGAGGCTGATACAGATGCCTGTTCTCTTTATTGCTTTGCTGTTCTAGGGCTCAGAGTGACATCCAAGTAGGGAGTGAATGAGAAGTATGGAATAAAGATGAAGCAGGGGAGAGATGCCCCTCTAACGTGTACCCATAGTTAAGAAACTCCTGCTTGGTTTGTGCTTGCTTGGCAAAGGGAGCAAGACTGAGGTTTACAAGCCTTCTTCCCAAATGCTCCTGTACATGCTGCAAACTCCTGTAATCTCTTCTCTAAAGCAGTGCTCTTGGTGCAGAAAGCGTAATGGAGTTAATTTCAGACAATGCAATACAGTCTTGGGTGTGGATTCAGTGGGGAAAGGAAGAGAATAAGGATGAGGATGGAGAAGAGAGAATGTGTTTAGCTGGGCGTAAGCAGGAAGACAGAGTTGGGTCTCCCGGAGGAGCAGTTCCATAAAGAAGGTGGTTGGAGGGGTCTCCTTTGTGTACAAGAAAGAAAACCTAGCTTGCTCAGTCCCCTGTTACCTCCCCGTTTTGGAGGGGGTGAGTTGCAGGCTCCCTCATGTCAAGCTGCCTGTCAAGGCCCACACATAATGAAATGGATTTGTATAGAAATCTAGCAAATCAATCCTACTTGCCTGACTTTCTACATCTGGAGTTTTATTTTTCTATCCCTCCTACCCCATTCATTCAGAGCTTAGTGTGTCCCTTTATAGTATTTCTTCACAACAGGAAAGAAGTAACAAATTGACTGCATTCCTAGCTGAAAGTCAATCTTGGTATTCCTTTGATAGGAAAACTTCTTATCTCCTCTACTCTTTTTTTTCAAGAGAACCTATAGATTATAGATTAGGCCTTTTCAGTTTTTCAGATCTTTCCTCAGGCTTTAAAGAAAACAATAAAATACACATTCTCTGATGGATAGACTGGGGAAATAAAATACTCTTTTTTTTTTTTTTTTTTTTTTTGCTTCATCCACTTATAATGTTTCAACAATTTCACTCCTCTAACCTCTGTACTTTTGGCTGTAAAATACTAATTCCAATCACCTTCATCATAATGCCGGAGGAGCATAATTATTGTTTATGAAGCATAAAGACGAAATTTCTCTACACCATTCTCCCTCCCCATGCACACATAAGTGCTTCCTGCCTTGTTCGCTGGGGCCTTAATGCACTCGGTCTGGCAGCAGTCCTAGCATGTTTTGTTCCTCAAGAAGGAAAACATTGTGTTATTCCTGGCTGCCTTGGTTTGTCTCGTACTCCCTGGTGCCTTTGGTCTTTGAACAGCCCTTCACTCTGCTGATCACAGCTTACCCTGAACCACTGAAAAGACTAAAGGGGACTTGTGACACTGAGTTCAACTCGGGTTTCCCTGTGCGCTCTTAGATGGTATCCCGGGGGATGTGTTCCTCTGACCCACTGAGTCAATGCTTTCATCAGCCCCAGGGCTCTGCCAGGAAGCCAATTCCGCTCTTCTGCTCCAGCTCCTGCTCATTTAATTGAGAACAATGACAGCATGTAGTTAGAGAGGGGTGAGATCTCTTAGGATTAAAAAAAATGGTAGCTATAAAATCTGTCTTTCTGGTATATAGTATTTTAGAAAGATTTTCAGTTATGAAGGAAACTAGTAAAGATGGGGAGGTCGTCAAGATGGGGGACTGGTCTCTGCTGTTTCCCACCAAAGGAGGGATTCAGGGAGGGATACGTGAGCTACATCCACTCTATGTGCACTGCACACCCAGAAGGGGTTCGACCTTCCCCTGCCATCCTGTTCTCCCTGAACTGTGCTTTGGGGTGTGCACATGCTAGGGGAGTATCTCCCACATCTCAGGGTGGTGGACAGATAGTGGGGAGATAGGAAGAAAGAATGATTCCTTCTTGGAACACACCCTTCTTTCAGGAAATCCAAGAAACTTTGGGAAAAGGTCACTTCGAGGAGACTAGAGGCCACTAGCTGCTGATCTCAGCTAAATAGCCAACCATGTGACTAAAGCCATCTTGGAGGTTGATCCTCTGGCCCCAGATAAATTCTCCAGCAGACGTCTTGTGGCTCAGAGATGAGCCATGCACTGTTACCCTAGCGCAGGTGAAATCCTGTTTAAAATACATTATAAAGAGAGCAAGAGGTAAAGAAATGGAAGCATCACCTAAGGAGCTCTCAACACACATAAAAGTGAGCACATAAACAAGTAAATGCTATGCGTTTGCATTTCCTGTAGTGAATAACAATATAGACAGATGGAGTCAGAGGGTTGCTCTTGGATTGGAAGTGGGGCATAAGGGAATGAGGAAATTTTAAGAGGACTCCTAGGGTTTTTGTTTGAGCAGCTGAGTGCATGATGGTGCCACTACAGGCAACTGGAAAGATTAGAGGAGGAATAGACTGTGGAAAAATACCAAGTCTTTCCTTGTGCTCATGTTACGTTTGAGATACCTGTTAGGTAGCCTCTGGGGAGGAGATATCAACTCAGCAGTGAGAGATAGTTGCCTAAACCCGGGAGAGGGGTTGGTGTTAGAGATATAAAACTGTGAGTCAGCACATTGTAGTGATACTTCAAGTCATGTATTTCAGGATGGAAAGATGAGAAGGGAACTAGGACCAAGCCCAATGGAACTTCCACAAGTGAAGGCAACTAGGAAGAAGTTATTGTAGTCAGGGTTTACAAGGGAAAAGATTTGATACAGGACACATAATTTATAGGATTATTTTATAATATTCACCCAGAGAGTCAAATGCAAAAGAGTGTGGGAGATCTGTCCACACACTAGAGACCCAAAGAAGCCATCTGAGGGCCTGGGTCCCACACCAATGTCCTGTACAAGTCCAACTGAAGACCTTGAGCCCATGGCAATGTTGTCTATGTCCAATTGGTGGATATGAGCCCAAGACAATGTCTCGTGCAAGTCTGTATCAAGAATCTGCACTGGGAAGGCTCAAAGGTCAGTGGTGGAAGTTGAAGTGTGCACCAGCAGGATAAAGGATCTGTGCCAGCAGGCTGAGGGATCTGCACTGGAGCCAGGAAGGGACACTCAAGGTCAGGACCAAAGATCCCCTGAAAAGGACCACAGCCATCCTTAGTAGCAGTGAGGACCTGATGATAATAACCAAGTTCATACCAGGAAAACCAGCACAACAAGCTCCTCCAGGAGACTCAACAGCACACCATCTTCCCCTCCAGTTCTCTTTTTATGCTCTTGACAACAATCCTCAGGTGGGCTCTTCATCCCCAGCACCGTGCTGATTCAGTTCAGCTGGGTTTACAAGTTGACCATTAGTTAATTCACCACAGAGTGGTCAGGAAGGTAGGAGGAGAAATGAATAGCACACCATGCTAGAAGCAATAAAAACATGCTTTAAGAAGGGAAGAAGGGATCAATTGTAAAATGCTCATGAGAGGTGAATAAGAGAAGACTCAGAATTGATCATTAGATTTAGCCAGGGGGAGGTCGTTGGTACTTCAGTAGTATGGAGAGTGAAATCCTTACAAAAGTACATTATAGACAGATTAAAAATTTAGGAAATAAAGAAAACAGAACAACTTTCAAGGAATTTTGAGGTGAGCAGAAGTTCAGAGAAATGGATGAAATGGAATCATAGCTAGAGAAGGATTTACTCAAAGAAGGAAAAACAGCAAATATATAGACCATGTGGACGAGAAGGAGAAATGAATTATCAGAAGAGAGTGGGAGGCAAAAGGTCTAAATAGGTGAGAAGTGATAGAAATGATGGGAATTCGTTCACAAGTGAAAGGTTAGCCTTAGATAGGGATATGGACACTTCATCCATTTTGCATTGCTAAAGGTGTAATGCGTAGTTACAAATGTGTGTAGGTTGTTGATTTAATAGTGGAACGACAAAGAGATTCTCACCTAATTTAGTCTATTTTGTTGAGGATATAAAAGATTAGATCATCAGAGAGGGAAGAAATTAATGCTGATTATCTGAAGAAATGAAAAAGGGTTGTACAAGGGTTGTCTCAGAAAGTAAGAAAATCAATTTCTTATTATCAATTAAAATGAGCTACCTGAATTTTTTTGTCATACATTAAAGATAGATCAGTTAGCACGGTAGTGTTTTATCTTCTCCTCTGCTATACTCAGTCAGAAGTGGAGTGTTTAACTGGGATTAGAGTTTTGCCAGACAATGAAATGGATGCAGCATCTGTCTGTAAAAAACTGGGGACCAGGGACAGTAAGGGTAAGGGGGAAGACATAGATCATGGCAGGAGTGCAGGCAGAGCAAAAATGGGAAAATAATAACAGTGAATATGAGTTCCACTGGGGTTTAAGAATTCTGGGGGGGTATGTATTAACTTTCTCATTGCTAAGACAAAATAACTAATACTCAGAACTTAAAAGGAAGGTTTATTTTGGCTCAGTTTCAGAGGTTTAAGTCCATGGTCATTTGATTCTAATGAAGAAACATCACTTGGGAGAGCATGGTAGAATAAAACTGCTTATTTCATGCTAGCTGAGAGCAGGTAAAGAACTCAGAGAGCACGTAGTCCGAGACCATATGTAGTCTTTAAGGTCATGCCCTCATGATCCACTTCCTCTAATTATGCTCCACTTCCCAACAGTCCATTCAGCTGTGAATGTAATGGGTTAACCCGTTGATGAGGTTAGAACACTTTCAATTCAGTCACCTCTCCTGGAGACTCTTCATCTAGTCAAATTGACAATCAAAATTAACCAGAAGTGGAGTATCCTAGAGAAAGTACGCTGGAAGGATAGGAAGTGGAAATCAGAGTGTGGGAGATTTAAACTGGGTTTTCATTGATGACGCAGTGCTTGGTAATGGGGCGGACCAGGGGGATAGCCATGCTGGTGCGTAGCTAAGGTCAGGTGGAAAAAGAAGTCTTTGGTAGTGAGAAGATCAAGAAATGCCCAAACCAGAGTGATGACAGATTGTCCATGTCATCATTGAAGTTTCCAGGAATGAGGGACAGAAGAATTGAGAGAAGGAAAGATGGAAAGCCAGGTACTAAAAATCAATAAGGGAAAGTGAGTGAGCTGGAAGTCAACAGCGAAAGCATCAAGAAGGGGTCATGGGTGGTTATATTCTGAACAACGTTCTTCAAAAGGAGCTGGATTTTTTAATGGAGGAGAGAGGAGATGCTGTCTGGAGGCCTCAATGGCAACACTCACACCAGAAGGCGGTTCCACTGACAGGTGCAGGAAATCAGTCTCAGTTTTCAAGAACTGTGAGCGAAGAAACTTCGTGCTCATTCCTATTCATCCCAGTGCTCCCTTTTTGTGACCCCTTTGCTGTGTTACGAAGCAAAGACAAAAGTCAGGTAACTTACAATAAGATAATTAATTGCATTTTGACTGTAAAAATGGTTGGTCATGGCTACACTAACAGGCTTCATGACATTGTTTGCTCTTGATCCTCTGCAGGAAAGCTGGAATGTGACAGTTACACAGGCAGACTGTTTGAAACGTGTTGCCTTCCAGGGTGCGATGTTCCAAAATGGGGTACAACCCTTACGCTGTGCGTGAAACAAAGACCAGTTCAATTTACACAGAAGCTTTATTTCTGGAATATTCACTGTATTTTAAAACCATGTGAAAATGTTTTGGGTTTATGTGTAGAATAGAATTAACTTCTGGGTCCAGATGATTACAAACTGTGTCTTCAAATCACCTGCCTGGCAGTATACTTGGCATTTCTTCCCAGTGAGAGATTGATATTACTCATGGAAGCAAACTGTCTGCCTTGCAAAAGCATTCTGACACTTAGTATTTCAAGTTTCCAAAATGCCTTCTGACCTCTGAGATAGGGAGGGGAGGGCAGGCTCAGCACTGAAGTGGGAGATGCAGGGGCTTTGGCAATGACACCACAGGGCTCCAGAGGGCAGAGGGAAGTCTTGGCAGGAAGGAGGGGTAGCAGGTTCAGCAAAATAAGGGCCTGTTCAGAGCCTTGGGGACCAGAGCAAAGGGATGTGAGGCTGGGTCTCTTGTGGTGACAGCAGGTCAGGAACAGAGATGTGAGACTGACAGGAGCCACTACAGGCGGGCTCTCTCTGGGAAGAGGGAATCAGGTCAAATTACAGCCCCCATTGTGGATTGGCCCAAGGCAGTGCACTAAGGGAGGCCAGGCTGTGCTGAGCCTGGAGCAGGGACCCCTCAAGGGAGTGCGTTTATTTTTCTGCATTTCTACACAGTTTCATGGTTGTCAGCTTAATGACTGCATAATGTTCTGTGGTACAGGTTACCATGAATTATTAAAGCCTTACCCTGATGCTGGATGTTTAAATTGTTCCCTTCCCTTCTCTTCCTATCCCTACCCCTTACCTATTTTCTTTTTTTTTCCACCCTCGCTAGGATCTCTTCTTCCTCTTCCTCCTCCTTCTTCTTTGCTGTTTAGAATTAGTTACAGTGATTATTCTCAAGTAAACTTCTATTTTTTTGATTCAGTTTACATACTTGCTAAAGATAGCTTTGTAGTAGTACCTGGGTCCACACACCTTACTAATTTTTTTTACTGATGTTCTTTACACTGTCAGCTGCTATCCAGCGCGATGCTTTAAACCCGCTGAACAATGCTGTCAGAATCGGTGGACATCTTCCACTGCAATCTCACCGGAGTATCACTTAAGCTTTTTTTCTTTTGTGTGGACACATTCCCTAAAATGTGATCTCAAGATTGCTTTCTGTTTAGGTTTTTTGATTTTTTCAGCAGGTACTCTTTGTATTCCTGAGAATCGTTTATTACTTTTGTACGTTTCCTTTTAAAGGTCTTAATGTTTTTATTCTAAGTTGTTCTAATTTGAATGAGTTTTTCATAGCACATTTACGTACATGCACACGTCCACTGTCAGCACTGCGGAAAATTCTACCTTCTGTGTTCCCCCTCCCCCAGTCTGTTTTCCTTATTCACATTCTCTCTTTTGGTGAACAGCTACACAGTATTCAACTTATTATTAACAAGTTGTACTCCTCGAGCAGTGGTTCTCGACTTTGGCTTCACACTGGAACCACCAGGAGACCTTTAAAATCTACTGGTGCCTGGGTTTTACTTCTTATTTAGTTGGCTTGACACTGGGATTTTTAAAAACTCCCCAGGCGGTTGGAATATACAGCCAAAGTTGAAAGCCACGATCCTAAAATTTGCAGATTGGTTGTTGGGTTGCAGTGAAATGGGAGGTGGTGGTAGTGGGTGGCTCACGCCATGAGAATGGGGCTGCAGGAGGTGGTGGGGGGACCAGTTGCTGCTGAGAGTGGTGTAAATACATCTCAGGCTTCTTCTTTTGGTTCTGATCAATACCTCTGCTTTATTTATTTTTACCAAATTCAGAACAGGGCTACTTCTTCTGGTTTTCCAACACTATCCCTTCTAGCCATGTCCTTTCCTCAAAAAAACCCACTGTTGGACAGAGCCCAACCAATGTCATAGCTCTGCAAACATAGACCCAACACTGAAGCAGCTGAAGGCCTTTTAAAAAGAGATTGAGTGGGAAGGGTTCTCTCCTTGCATTTTCCACGGTCCTTTGCAATCCCTTTTCTCTTTTTAGCTTATATGTTTGAGCCAGAAGTCAATCTATGTGTCCGAATACCCTCAATTCTCACTAGCTTAGGACCATGATGAGTTTACATTAACCATAATGCCTACCTTTGGCTGACTTGCTGCTTGTACTTACTGATAAGGACCTCAGTTTTCCATGTTAGATTTTGTTCAGGCATTTTAGAAGTTTCCTGGATGTGCCTCCTATGTGTTTAGGAATCAATCCACTAATATTTTTCTACTTTACCCCTGTCTTTGCTATCAACCCTTGCAAAAGCACTTGAGGGTGCCCCTGCCTGTGTCAGGAGAAACTCCACTGCTTCCGTGCTACCTTTGTTTATATAAGGCCAGTCTCAGAAACATGCATGTTTCAGAAAAAAGCCTGAGTTACACTTTCCTTATTACGCCATCATACATTCCTGGTGAGCTCTGGCATGAAGAACAGAAGTGGCTTCTAGACAGGAAGAGGAGAAAATGGGACCTTGTTCAACAAGGTAAGCGTTGGTGTGATGGGACCTCCCAATGTCTACCCGATTCTCCAGTCTGCACGCTGGATTGGGCTGGAACAGGAGTAATGGTAGAGTAAACAGAATATGAGCAGGAAAGAAAGTGGTGGAAAAGAAAATTTATTACCCCTACTGGCCACCTACAAGAGTCTTAGACAGCTTCAGGAGACTAAGTTCCTGAGGGGTAGGAACTCTTATCTTTTTCCGTGTGTCTACAATGTCTAGTGCATCTCCAAAATAGGTGCACAAAAAGTAATTATTGAACAACTTCACTGAGTCACAGGATTTTCCAAGTCCTACTTGACTGTAAGATGTTTTTGCCACTTGAATTTCTACCTAACTCTTTCTTCTTGCAGACTTTTAAAAATAATCGAATTCTGCTTGACAGCTGTGTCAAGGGAGATACAAACTCAGTTCAAAGATCTACACATTGAACCGATCATTTACTACTTGAATCAACCAGTGATAGTCTGTTTGTTGGTCTGCAGAAGAGTGATAATATTGACTATTTTCGTGGTGCTGTTTGAAAAAATAAGAATTGTTTGGAAATAAAACCAGAATGGACACTTCTGATTTATTATTTTGAATTAAGCAGACATGTTTTGCTTTCTCGTGCCTAGGGGTGTCTAACTGCTGCCATCCTGAGCAGAGACCTCTCTATCCCCCCTGCCTCAGCACAGCTGCACCTGAGGACTCAACACTGTCAGCCCTGCTACTGAGAGCAGTCGCTGTTTCCTTCCTACACCTCATCCTTGTCAACCAGGGCCGCCTGTGCTCTCTCAGGCCTCCTTGGCAGGGAGCCACAAGCCCCTCTCGCTGAACTCCTTCCTCCCCGTGACCCTACAAAATCCCCATAGCCTGGATGAGGGACCTGGTCTGATCTCTGGTGCCAGAGCAGTCTCTCTCAGGTTTGTGCTGAAGTAAACCTGTCCTGTTGAGCTCATATAGCTGTTTCTTTTTTTCCTTTTTCCAAACATGGATTTTGGTGAAAAAAACCAGACAAATGGCAAGCAAATATATATATATATATATATATATATACATACATATGACATATGCATATATAATACATATGCACAAATATATATATATATATATATATAATATATGTCTGATATGTATTGTTTAAAATTTTAAAAACAACTCCTAGAGGATACTCTGCAGTGAAAAAAGATTTTTAAAAAGTCTTTTCATGGTTTTAAATAATGGAAGTATAAGATCCTGATTCAGATTAAATGGTATTTTGTATATTTAACTAAAATATACTTTAATGTTTAAGAAGAGCTTTCAGTAATCAAAATAAAAGAGAATGTAATTTTTAGCTGAGTCAAAAATATAAGAGAAACTGTCTAGGATACTTTATACTCTGCTATTTTAGGAAGCTTAGATTTTACTATAAAAAATACACATAAGTCATCAATGTTTAAAGTTTTATCTTCTAAGATTTTCTAGGACACATGTTTGTTATTGATATTAGGTATATTTTGAAGAAATTTTAGCGTTGATAATAAATAACTTGGGATACTTAAGGATTGAACTATTTTAAGCAGGTGCCTTTTTATATTTAAATAGAATGATCAGATGATGCCTAAGAAGTTACTACAGTTACTATGGATTTAGAGTTTTACTTTTTAGAGACAGTAGGCTAGGAACTCGAATGTTCTTATTGAAAGCAATTATAAAATCTTGAATATACAGTATAAAATATTTTTAAGAGCACATGAGGAAAAAATTTTTGTCAAAAATATCAGGTCAATCTTAGTGAAGGCAAAAAATCTGAGAGAGAAAATTACTTTTTCCCTACATTTACCAAACTGCTGAACCAAGTAAACTTGATTTAAAAAACAAAAATGGTCTAAGGAGTTGAGGAGACAGAAAACAAAGCTGAGGGCCTGAGTAACATGGAATGTCTACTGGGAGACTCCCCTAAAACTGAGACTCCAAGCAGCTGGAACTTGAGCGTAAGAGTTCAGTAACTAAGAATGCATTGCTTCTACCCACCTACCACTCAGCGGAATGATTTAGGGTCAGTACAGAGTCAGTATTGGGAAGAACTGTCTCTAATACACCTTAGTCACAAAAATCTGCCTTCATGCCCCTTTTCAGTAAAAAATTCCTGTCATTTGGGTGGTTAAAAGTCTTCAAATTTAACCTTACTTTATACTGGTCTGGGACTGGTGGTGGCCTCAGACAGCTGGGTAGAAACAGCAGCAAATTCTTTCTGAGTGCAAGTCCCTTCATAACTGATCTCAAATCCCATGAACAAGTTTCTGTGAAAATGATCTGCTGGTAGTTTAAAAAAAAAAAAAACATATAGGAAGTTTGCACCACATGGGAAAATGAATTGAAAAAAAAAAAAGAAAGGAAAGGAAAAGTACCCTACAAAGTCTTCAAACAATGGATTGTAATTTAAAAAATGTAAAACTTCTATATTTACTATGTTTAAGAAGTAAAATAACAAGCTTCAAAATACCTACATAGAAAAGAAAACATAAGGAAAAGTCCAACAATTTTGAGAGAGAACCAAGTAGAACTTCTAGGAAAAAAAGCATATAAAATTGAAAACCCATTGTATGAGTTCAAAACAGTAGACAAAGATAAGGAGAGAAATAGTAAATTGGAAGATAGGTGAGAAGAAATTACCTGCTGTGATTTTTTAAAACAATCTTTACAGCCTCAGGCACAATGTGATATGTCTTGTGTGGAAGGAATAAACTATAGTAACAGACTGCTGTGCATCAGAAACTGAATGTGTCACCTCTGTACACAGAGTCCCCCATACATGCAATATGTGTGTAATCTTGTTACATTTGCAATGTTAGATGGAAGTGTCACCTCATTTGAGATTACATTAGAATGGGGTTTAGTTTTAGACTTTTACTAATTGTCTTTCAAGACACATGTGTCTAGATTTTGCTCATTTTACAAGCTTTCTTCCTTTAAGTGTCTTGGTGACTATATAACTTTTAAACATTTGTTACACTTTAAATTAAAGCTATATATTTTATGTACCCATGTTTTACTAGACCGAGGCCAGGGCCATTATCGAGCAAACTGGCCTAGCAGTTACTTTGAAACATATCTATGTCTTGTAAGACCAAAAAATAAACAAATCCACCAGTTACCCTCCTCCTCTGCCAAACCAAACCAAAATAAAACATAAACCAGAGAGATGAAGAGGAGAGAGAAAAGAAACTTCTTAACTAATTATAAGGTGACTATAAATTGATTCTTCTTTGAAGAGGATGTTTATGTAAGAGGAAAAGGAAGATATAAAATACATGCAAGACTATAAGTGAACAGTTCTGGAGATGTGAATTCAAAGTTCATAAAACAGAGAACATACATTGTAAGGGAGAAATGTACTGGAATTAGGAAAGCAAGAATAACTTGGCAATTTTTAAAAAAAAACATCCTGAATGTAGTAATAATTATTATGAATACTGGCAAAAATGAGTCATATAACACACTAAATAATAACTAGCTGATCAGAAGTGTTTATATAAACAGTGAGGCGGTGAAGAGCTTTATAGAAGATGTATGTAGTAAATGTGGGAGTAACCATAGAAACAAAAATCAGTTTACATCCACTATAGTGTTGCATTCAGGCAAGAATCACCACAGGGTGGTAAAATGTTGGAGTGAGAGATTCCTAGGGAACAGAATACTTACACAGTCCTCACAGATTATTACTATTGCAAAGAGAATAAGATGATGAGGAAATCTAGCAGATGCCACCTGTCTTGGTTACTTTTGTCTCATTGCTGGAACAAAACACCCAACACCCAAAATGAAGGAAGGAAAGGTTTGTTTAGCTCACTGCTTGTGGAGGTTTCAGTCCATAATCAGTTGACTCCAAGGCAGGGTGGCATGGCAGAGGGGCAACACTTCAAGGCAGCAGCCAGCTAAAGCAACCTGGGGTGGGGGTTGAGGGTAGAGTGGTGGGGAGGGAAGAGCAAGGCTCTTTTCCTCCCTTATATTGTACACAGGCCACTCCCCCTCTGGGGCGGGTATAGCACTCACAAAATCTGCTTGCCCTCCTCTTGCACAGGATGAGGCTATTTACAAAGTAAGAACCCTGGCTCCCTGCTGAGTCTCTTAATTGAACTTCTGAACTTCTCAAGTTGACACAATATATCAACCATAAGACCACCTTAACCATAGAATCAAATTTAACATTGCCAATAACAGCTCAAATGAGCACTGAATATCTCTTATTTGATGTAGTAGGAAGCACACAAGGCACTCAATGTATTAGGCTGATTGCTGATATCTGACTGGTTTTGGTCCATAAAATGACAGTTTCTCTGGAGGCTAAAGCAAGAAGGAGGACCATTAGTTTGAGGTCAGCCTTGGCCTCAAAAAAATTTTTTTAAATTTTGTTTAACATGAATTTAATAATGAAAAAACTACCAAGGAAATCCAAAATGAGGGTATTCTGACAAAACCAAACAAAACAAAACAACAAAACTGGCCTGGACTTTAAAATAATGTCGGTGATGTTAGAGAACTTGAAAAAAAAAAAGCTGAGTATTTATTAGATTAAAGGAGCTTAAGGACACAGGATGATCAGTTACAATGGTTGCTCCTCGTTAGGATTTTGGATAGTAGAAGGACCAGATGTAGTAGATATTGCTGAGATAAATGGATTGCATGTTAGATAATACTGTATCAATTATGAAACCTTATGAGTCTGATGATTATACTGTGGTTACAAACCTACCATTGTTTTTAGAAAATATACATATGTAGGGTAAAATGTTATAATGTATGCACATGACTCTAAGAGCTCAAAAGTTCAGCAAAGAATGAGTGAATATGCATGTACATAAATGTATTACACATACACACAGAAGGCATAGCTGTGGCAAAATATTCAGTGGTGGACGTAGGTGAGGGGTGTGTGGATACTCACTGCACCCTCCTTGGAACTGTTCTGTAGGTTTGAAATATTTCAAAATAAAACATTGCAGGAAGAAAGAATTGTCATTGTTTTCCCTCAGGGTATGAATGCTAGACTTTTGGGTTCTTTCCTGAATGGAATCTTTTGACTCTACAATCAGCTGTGTAGAGGTCGGGATAACTTGGGAAAAAGGTGCGGTCGAAATACAGAGTATGCCCCCTACCCAAAGGGAAAGGACGAGTTTCCACTTTCGCGCTAATGGAACCACCAAGCCACACGCCCAGCGCACCGGGGAAGAGTTGCGCTTTGCACAGTGCAGCTGTTCACTGGCACCTGCGAGCTTGTGACTCCATCTTTCCGTGTGCATTAGTATAAAGCTAAATCCGCGGGGATTTAGAAGTTTTTTTAAAAAAACTGAGTTTTACCAAGATCTTAGAACAATTGGCAAATTGAGATTCTATAGAACAATTGCATCATTGGAGGTAAGGAAAAAAAAAAAACTCCTTACTAAAAATAGAAACTACTTAAATCTCCATTATTTCCAGCCCTAGATTTGGGGTTTGACTGAGGCGTTGGGAGCCAGGCACTGCTGCGCTCACTCTGCTCAGCTGTCCCCTGACAAGGCCAGGGACCCCGAGCAGAGAGGAGAGTGTGGAGAGGTCGTCACTCTGTCTCCTCAGAGCTCATCTTTTCCAGGACACCTCACTGTTATTGTAGCTCTCGTTTGTGACATCTCATGCCAGGCTTCCTGCCAGGACCATCTTTGCTTTTTCTCTGGCCTTCAGTCAGGGTTTCAGCTCTTTGCAAGAGCCTCTTCCCGTCTGCTCTCCTATCACTCACGCTTTTCCTTCTGTCTTGTCAGCCTTCCTCTTGTTCTTCTGGCTTTCCTGCTGGCTCTTCCTGCCAGCCAGTCTGCACTATCTCCTCCATTTCTGCTTTCATTTTTAGTGTAATTATATTTCTTTGAGGGGATGGAAATAGATGGATGAGGGGAAGTTGTCTTCCCTCAGACAGAGAGAAAGAGACATGCACGATGCGAAGGTACGGTGTTAACATAAGGAGAAGAGTCTCTGGAGCTTTGATTTGTCTAAAAGCTTTAAAAATAAAAAAATTAAGCTGAGCATGGTGGCACACACCTGTGAGCTCAGATTCTTGGGAGGCTGAGGCAGGAGGATGACAAATTTGAGGTCAGCCTGGGCAACTTAGTGAAAACTCATCTCAAAATAAAACATAAAAAAGGGTTGGGGTATTGCTCAGCCTCAGTCCCCAGTCACACACACACACACACACACACTAAACTACTCTTAAACTGCAGCCTCTAGTTTACAGCAAACATATCTGGGTTGAAAACCAGGTTTCCCACTCACAGTGTTAACGTGTTTCAGTTATTTCATCTATCTTCCTGTTTTTGTTTTTCATCTGCGGTATGGATATGTTGATAGTGCTTTCCTCACAGTGTTGTTATGAAGATGAAATTAGATAACGCCCTTCAAGTCCCACCTAGGTGTGATCTCGTGGTCGACATTAGCCTCTTTAAACCTGCTCTGACCAGCTCAGGCAGCCACAAAGCAATGCCTCCATCCCTAAGGCTTTTAAATCATTTTACGCTTCCCTTTATTGTCTTTCTGCTTGTGTGCCTTTTTCTTTCCCTCCTACGTTTCTCCTTCTCCCTCTTCCTCCCTCCTACAACTTGTATAGCTTCTCTTTCCTACCTTTGCTATTTTCTTCTCCATTTTCTACTTTCCCACAGAGAACTCCCACCATCTATCTAACATGAAATGTTAAAAATAGTTGAAGGGTAATGAAAGTAGCAATACCATAAATCCCGAGCTAGGAAGAAATGCATACCTTGGTTAGGCATAATTGCTAGTTGAGGCTACGATGTTACTGAGTTTCCTCACTGCTAAAGAAAAGATGGAAACAATTAAGAGCAGTGAGTTCCATGAGATTAAGGGAAGTAATAAAAACTGTGCTGCTTTTCCTGAGGACTTTTGTGGATTCTCATAAAGGGAATCCTAAATGACCCGAATCCTAAATGATGTTTAGCTTATTAATGTGTCCATTTTCATAGTATGATAATAAACTTCAGAGAACTGTTTGTTATGATGTGCTTCTGCTTAGGCTGAGGATACACGGCTGAAGTTCAGTCTTGTAATAGCATCTTTATAAAAAGCTAAAATAGTGCACTTTAAGTATGTAATCCTCCAAGGTCTGGCATGCTGTCTGGACTGATTTTAGAATACAGTACGGAGAGAAATAAATAAAACCATATCCTTCAGGTGATCCTCTGTAGATGTTATCTCTGACAACCAGACTTTGGAAAGTGCAAGCATGTAGAGTTCAAGGCAAGTCCCTGATTGTGAATACTCTCTATTTGATGACTGGCAGAGAGATATGAATAGAAGTCAAGTAGAAAAAGACTAAGACACTGTTCACTAAAATTAAATCAAACACATCTGTCTGGACAGAATCATCACACTGCTCCACGTGTCCAGCTGAGAGATTGCTTATCGGCCTGGCCAAAAGAACTGGCAGTTGACACTGGATAATTCTTTATAGCACGCTATTAAATGATGGAAAAAAATGAATTCCATCTTGGAGAAAAAGAACACAACCATATGCCCAGAAAGAAAATACATCAAAATGTTGATAGCAGAAGTCTCTGGGAAATGGGGTTTTGGGTGCTATTGCTCTTTTCTGGGTTAACAATGCTCTTTACAATGAACAGATGTCACTTTGGCTGTGAGAGAAAAATAAAACAATGAAAATTATTTTGAGATTAAAAACAGCTGCCCTGAGTTGCTTTGATACATGTATGCACAGGTACTTGCAGCCCCAGAGCTTCACAGAACAGGGGTGCAGGGTAAGTTGTAGTTCAGAATGTACTAGGAAGCTTTAAATTTGGAATCCCTTGGCCACCTCAGACCAAATAAATTAAAATCTCTGGGATTGGGCCGGAGACATAGTTCAGTGGCACAGCGCCTGTCTGGCAAGTGCAGGGTCATGAGTTTGAGTCCCGGTACCAAAACAAACAAACAAACAAACAAACAAAAAACAAAAAAAAAAACTTCTGGGATTAGGGCCCAGGCATTGGCATCTAAAAAAAGGTCCTAGGTGGTTATAATGTGTAGCTGGGTTGAGAACCACACTGTAGAACACAGCTGGAGTGATTTAACCCTAGACAGTATTCCAAGAACCCTCTTTGCTGTGGTTTATATGGCTCTCCATGATCTGTTCTTGCTTTTCTCTCCAGCATCAGTTCATTCAGTGGTTCTCAGAACAGTGCTTGGAACATAGTAGGGTATAAATTTAAAATGAAGTAGGACTGAATAAATCCATGAATCATAGTTTGCTGAGTGTAGATACACACACACATACACCCATAACCTCCCCACCCCACCCCCACAAATCCATGCCTAAGCAACAGTTTTCTGTGAATTACAGTATTACCACCGGTACTGTCTCAATAGACTTTTCGGTTATCACTGAGAATAGTAAGCCTGATGGTTTCTCTTTCTCAGTAGTTAATCCTAATTGTTCTATGTGTCTGCAGAAGGACACCTGGATGGCTCTCCTTGAATACAGAGCGGTTACCTCCACTTTGGCTAAACTTGACCCTCTCTCCATGTACTGATACGTACAGAGCTGGCTAAGTTATTTCCTTTTCCTTTCAATTGACTCTAAGCAATGTAAATAGGGCTAGCAGAAGTACTGAAGCCGTAATCTTTGAAGCCAGATGACAGTCACTGTTTCCCTGCCTCAGTGTCTCCTCAAGCGGTTGAGCCCAGCAGGATGCAGAGCTGTGCTCCAGGGCTGTCAGCTGGGTTTGAGCCTCGAGATAAGAGGTTACGACTTCCCAGGGCAGAAAAGGTTTGCACATCAGAACTGAAGCACTGCTGCCTAAGCATTAAATACTACCTTGGTTGTGTTGTGCAGATTGGTCTTTCTGCATATCCTTCTCTCTGCATGTTGCAGGGGTGCTTCTGGCATCCTAGCTAGCCCAGCTCACAGTACTCAGGTAATTCTCGCCATTCTCCCGGTCACTCATCCTCTAGTCACTCTCTTCTTCTTGAATTAGTAAAATCCAGGTTAGGCTTGTGGTCAAGGCCTTTGTTCCATAAACCGCCATCTGGACTAGACTCAGGACCTCTTGGCTGCCCATAACTATAAATATGGCTTAGTATCTTTATTCTCACTGTGGGTTGCACTGGAAGTGGTAGATTGGAATTAACTTCTAGAATTCCAATAATGTTTCCATGGGATTATAAATATAAACTTCCTGGACCACGATGAGGATGGGAAAAGGGACCTCTATATGTGTAATCTTTGGATATGAAGGCCATTTGTCTGGTAGTACAAGTTTTAAATGGTAAGAATGTATGCTATGTGAGGGCTGGGTTTTTCTTTCTCAGTATGGTATTACTATGGTTTAGGAAAGTGCCTGGTTCAATAATACTTGCTAAGTACTCAATAAACACTTGTTAAGTACATGTATGAGGAATGAGTTATATTAAAAGCATAGCATGAATGTAGACAAAAGGACTATGGGTTTAAGGTGTCTGAGGAAAGGAAGGTATTACACATTCATGCAAAACTACTGTCAAATTGATCAGACAGTTGTTAAGCAAAGATAAAAAGTATAAATTCAGGGTGAGTTGTGGTTTTGGAATCTACCTATTGGTGATAGAAAGGATTGGATAGAGCACAGTAGATCACAAGTTGTCCCAACAGAGCTGTCAGAATGATCTTTTAAAAATGGAAGTGGAAGTTAGATCATGATTCTCCTGTATTCAAAACCTCCAAAGATCTTAACTTTCACTATATATATATATTTTTTTTCTTTGTCTCTTTTTTTTTTTTTTTTTTGCAGCACCAGGGATCGAACTCACAACCTCGTGCCTGCCAGACAGGCACTTAAGTCACTGAGCCAAATTCCCAGCCTTAGTTTTTTTTTAAGGCAGGGTCACACTATGTAGCTCAGGCAAGCCTTGTGCTCACATTGTAGCCCAAGTGAGCCTTGAACTCACCAAGCTCCTCCTATCTCAGCCTCCCGAGTACTGGGATTAAAGGCATGTGCCACCACACCCGGCTTCACTGTATATTAAAATTAACTCAAAGTGGATCAAAACCCTAAGGTAAGAGTTAAAACTATAAAGCTCTTAGAAAAAAATGCAAGGAGAAGATTTTTATGGTAGTAAGTTGGCAATGATTTCTTGCATATGACATCAAAAGCACACATAACAAAAGAAAAAAATAGATAAATTGTACTTCACCAAAATTGAAAACATTTATGAAGCAAAAAACACTATCAAAGAAAATGAAAAGGCAACCCACAGAACAGGGGAAACTTTTTGCAAATCATACCTGATAAAGTATCTATATCCAACATATACAAATAACTTATAACTAAACAACACCACCAATAAGCGGAACAGAGAAACCCACACAATCTAATTAAAACATAGGCAGAGGACCTGATTAGACATTTCTCCAAGAAGGTATAAAAATACCAATAACCACATGAAAATAAGCTTAAGTTAAAATCATTAGCTATATACAAATCAAAACTACAATGAAATACCACTTCATACCCATAAGGATAATACAAATAAATCAGCAATAATCATATAGGCACCAAAGCAAACAAGATACTGACATTCAGTAAAGACCCACTAAAAGCAACAACTGTATGTCAATATCTTGTTTGCCTTGGTGCCTGTATGATTATTGTTAATATATTTTCTATTATAAAGGGTGGTATAGTTGTTTTTAGCTTGTTTTTACAGTATGTCAATACCTGGTTTGTATTTCAATCTACTTTATTATTGCTTATTTCTATTGCTAATGGTGGCATAGTTGTTGCTTTTAATTGGTTTTTACCATATGTCAATATCTAGTTGATCTCTGTGTCATAAACTTTATAATAGTTCATTTTCTTAGTGCTACTGGCCTTCAAAAACAGGCTGAACAACAAGAAGGTCCTCAGTAAAAGTGGGAGAGCTATCTATCCCACTGGATGCAAAGGTCTCAGTATAGAGCACAAGAAGTATGAAAAAACAAGGTAACATGACTCATCCAAATCCATAATTTGTCAGTTACTAGATGCAAAGATATTGAAGGGGATGAAATGCCAGGCAAAGAATTCAAAAGACTGATTTATAAAAAGGACTGATGCCTTCAAAGGGATGCAAATAAGTAGCTGCAGGAATTGAGGAAGACAATGAAAATGTGAAGGAGCAATCCAATAAAGAGCGACTCTAAACAAGAACCAAACTGAAATTGTGGAAATGAAAACCACAGTGACTCAAATAAAAAACTCAGTGGAAATCCTCCCAACTTAACAGGGCCATGCCAAAGATAGAATTTCAGGACTTGAAAAGAAAGTTGAAGAATTAGTATATGCAGAACTAATAAAGAAAGAAAAAAAAAAAGAAAGAAAGAAAGAAAGAAAGAAAGAAAGAAAGAAAATATGAACAAAACATCCAAGAACTCTGGGACCAGGTTAAAAGACCAAAGTCACAAATTTTTGGTGTAGAAGAGGGCACCAAGTAATAGACTAGAGATATGTAAAATCTATTTAATGTAGAAATAAAATAACAGAAAAATTTCCAAATCTTGGAGAAAATATAGGCATCTATGTACAGAAGGCATTAAAATCTCGAACAAGTGCAACGAGGAAAGAACCTCCCCATGTCCCATTATAATGAAAATGGCAAGAATACAGGACAAAGAAAGAACAGTGAAAGTTGTAAGGGAGGAACATTATATCATCTGTAAAGGCAAACCCATAAGAACATCTTCGGACTTACCTTCAGAACCCTAAAGGAAAGGAGAGTATGGAACAATGTATTTCAAGCCCCAAAAGAAAATAATTGCCAAACTAGATTACTCCATCCAGTAAAGTTATCCTTCATAATTGAAGGAGAAATAAGGACCTTCCAAGATAAGCATGAAGAAATTCATGACAACTAAGCCAATATTGCAGAAGATAGTTAAAGAAATCCTACACACAGAAGAGGAAGAGTAGACAAGCTATTGAGAACTAGAAAAGAACCAAATATTAGGAAAACACCAAAATGCCAGAAATTAGTACATACGTCTTTATAATAGCTCTGAAAGTAAATGGTCTTAACTTTCCTATTAAAAGACCCAGAATAGCAGATTAGATTTAAAAATAACACCCAACTCTTTGCTGTTTGCAAGAAGTACACCTCATTAACAAAGGTGTACACAGAATGAAAGTGATAGAGTTTAAAACAGTATTCCATGCAAATGGAACCCACAAGCAGACAAGAGTAGCTATACTTATCTGACAAAGCAGACTTCATGACAAAATTAGTCAGATGAGAAAAAGAGGGAATATACTGGTAAAGGGAATGATACACCAAGAAGATAAAGCAATTGTAAATATATAGGCACCAGTCATCAGTGTGCCCAATTTCATAAAACAAACACTATTCAGCATAAAGGCACACATAGGTCCCAATACAATAATACTGGTTGACCTCAATACTCCACTCTTACCAATAGACAGGCCATCCAGACAAGTAGCAAAGAAATAGCAAAGTTAAAGTACGTCTTAGATCAAAAGAATTTAACCAATGTCTACAGAACATTCCATTGAACAGCTGCACAATACACATTCTTCTCAGCCAGTCATGGAAAAGTCTCCAAAATCGATCATATTTTGGGCCATAAAGCAAGCCTTAACAAATATGAAAATATTGAGATAATTTCTTGACTCTTAATAGATCGCAGTGGAATGAAACCAGAAATTAACAGAAAGAGAAAACAAAAACTGAACAAACACATGAATATCAAATAATTCATTTGTGACTGATCAGTCAGTCATTGAAGAAATTAGGGAGTAAACTTACAAATTCTAGAGTCAAATGAAAATTTAATCATAACATACCAGATACTCTGGGGTACAGCAAAGGCAGCTCTCGGAGGGAAGTTTGTAGCTATCAGTGCCTGTATAAAAAACAAGGAAGATGTCAAATAAGCAATGCATCTCATGGTATTAGGAAAACAAACACAAACCAAAGAAAAATCAAAAAACAAAACAAAACAAACAAACCCAGAAGGCAAGAAATACCTGAAATTAATGAGATATAAACTAAAAAAAACATACAAAGCATCAATGAAATAAAGAGCAATGTTTGAAAAGATAAACAAATTGCTAAACTTATAGCCAAACTAACCAAAAGAAAGACAGATGACCCAAATCAACACAATTAGAGATGAAATAGAGAATGTCTTGATAGATACCACTGAAATCTGGAGCATTATTAGGGATTGCTTAAAAAACTATATTCAGTTAAACTCAAAAACCTTAAAGAGATGGATACAGCTGTAGACACTTATGACTTACCAAAACTGAAACAAGAGGATATAAAAAACCTAAAAATATCAGTTACAAGGAATGAGATTCAAGCACTAATAAAAATGTCTCCCAAGCAAGAAAAGCTCAGGATCAGATGTGTTCATGGCTGAATTACACCAAACCTTTAAAGAGAAACTAAACCAATGCTCCTCAAAGCATTTCATCAAACAGAAACGGAACGAATGCTTCCAAACTCATTCTACTAGGCAAGCATTCCCTTGATACCAACACCAGAGAAGGACTGATGAAAAGGAAACTACTAACCAATATCCTCACTGAACATAGATGCAAAAATCCTTAATAAAATACCCACTGAACTCAGCAATACAATGAAAAGGTCACACACCATGGTCAAGCTGGTTCATTCCAGGGATGCAAGTATAGCTCAATAAGCGTACATCAATAAATGTAGCATGCCACATAAATAGAATCCAGAGCACAATTCTCTCAATTGATGCAGAAAAAGGCTATGACAAAATTGAACATCCCTTTGTGATATAAACCATAAAGAACGTAAGTACTAAAGGGTCACCCTTCAATATAGTAAAAGTCATATACAGCAAACCCATGACCAACATCACTGTGAATGGGAAAAACTCAAGAAGGAGACAACGATGCTCATTTTCACCACTTTTATTCAATATAGTTCTTGAAATTTTACTTAGAGAATTAGGCAAGACAAAAAAGAACTAAAAAGAGATTCAAATAGAGAAAGAAGTCAAATTGTTTTTGTTTGCAGAAGGTTTGATCCTATACTTAGAAAACCCCACAGACTTGACCAAAATACTTCTGGAGTTGAAAAAAGAATTCAGCAATGTGGCAGGATATTAAATCAACATTTAAAATTTGACAGTTTTATTATATAAAAATAATGGACTAGCTGAGAAAAAACCCAGGTAAACAATTCCATTCACAGTAGTTTCAAATAAAATAAAATACCCGGTATCTAGCTAACCAAAGAGGTAAGAGATCTCTCCAGTGACAATTTCAGAACACTGAAGAAAAAATCAAAGACACCAGAGGATGGAAAGACCTCCTATGTTCATGGATTGGAGGAATTAAATTGTCAAGGTGGCTGTGTTACCACAAGTGACCCACAGGTTCAGTGCAATCCCCATTAAAATGTCAAGAGACATCCTTCACAAAACTACCACCCTAAAATTCATATGGAAACAGAAAAGACCCAAAGAAGCCCAGGCAGTCCTAAGCCAAAGAGCAAGGCTGAATACTTGATCTCAAATTATACCACAAAAGTGCAGTAACAAAAACAGCATATTTACTGGCACAAAAATAGACATATAGAGTGATGGAACAGAATAGAGGACAGAAATAAACCCATGTAGCTGCAGCCCTCTGATTCTGGACAAAGAGACCAAAAATATATGTTGGAGGAAAGATAGTGTCTTTAACAAATGGTCCTGAGAAAGCTGAATATTCACACATAGAAGACAAATTAGATCATTATCTTTTACCCTCTATAGAAATCAATTCTAAATGCACCAAAAAACCTACATCACAGACCTGAAACCTTGAACCTGCTAAAAGAAAACAAAAGGGATACACTTGAAGGCGTAGGCACAAGCAAAAACTTCCTCAGTAAGACTCCAAAAGCACAGGAAATGATAGCAAGAATCAACAAATAAGACTTCATCAAACTGAAGCATTTCTTCACAACAAGGGAAACAACTAACAGAGTAAAGAGACGGCCTACAAAATGGCAGAAAATCTTTCTCAGCAACTCTTCGGACAGAGGATTAAAATCTAGAATGTATGAAGA
Organism: Dasyprocta punctata; assembly: GCA_004363535.1. Taxonomy (NCBI): domain Eukaryota; kingdom Metazoa; phylum Chordata; class Mammalia; order Rodentia; family Dasyproctidae; genus Dasyprocta; species Dasyprocta punctata. The sequence goes on along the minus strand of RJWM01025181.1, from coordinate 584 downwards.
ACTCAAAAGACCTAACAGCAAAGAATCAAATAATCCAATGAATAAATAGGCAAATGAATTGGACAAACACTCTTCAAAGAAAGAAGTACAAATGGCCAATAATTATATGGAAAATGTTCAACATTGCTAGCTATTAAGGAAATGCAAATCAAAACTACACTGTGGTTCTGTCTCATTCCAGTCAGTATGACCATCATCAGAAATACATAAAACAATAAATGTCAGCAAGGACATGGCTAAAAAGGAATGCTTTCACACTGCTGGTGGGAATGTAAATTACACCCATTATGGAAATCACACGGAAGGGCCTCAAAAACTAAAAATAGAGGTACATTAACTCCAGCTATACTACTCCTTAGTATATACCTGAAGCCATTAAAATCAGCATGGTGTGGCGACTCCCATGTGCCCATGTTTATTGAGGTGCACTTCATCATAGCCGAGATATGGAACCAATCCAGGTACCCTCCACAGATTAATGAATAAAGAAAATGTGATACATGTACACAACAGAGTATTATTTAGCCACAAGGAAGAGTGAAATTCCGTCATTTGCAAGGAAATGGTTGGTGCTAGAGATCATG
>RJWM01025180.1:0-29684 GCA_004363535.1 Dasyprocta punctata | reverse complement strand
TCAAAGAACCAACTCTTCAATTCATTAATTCTTTGTATTGTTTTCTTAGTTTCAATTGCATTAATTTCTGCTCTAATCTTAATAATTTCCTCCCTTCTTTGGGCTTTGGACTTGACTTGCTCTTCTTTTTCAAGAAGTTTGAGGTGCAGCATTAGGTTGTTTATGTGTGTTCTTTCCGTTTTTCTGATATGAGAGTTTAGTGCTATAAATTTCCCTCTGAGGACTGCTTTCATTGTATCCCACAGGTTCTGGTAATTTGTATTTGCATTTTCATTCAATTGTAGATATTGTTTAATTTAACTTCTTCTGTGACCCATTGGTTATTTAGGAGGGTATTATTTAATTTCCATGTGTTTATATGGTTATTGTAGGTTTTTTTGTCATTCATTTCCAATTTTACTGCGCTGTGGTCAGATAATGTGCATGGGATTATTTCAGTTCGTTTGCATTTACTTAAGCTTGTTTTGTGGACCAGTATATGATCTATTTTAGAGAATGACCCATGTACAGCTGAGAAGAATGTGTATTCTGATGTTGATGGGTGGAATACTTGGTATACATCTACTAGGTCCATTTGTTCACAAGCTTGATTCAGTTCTGCTATTTCTTTGCTGATTTTTTGTTTGGTTGATCTATCTCTCTGTGACAATGGGGTGTTAAGGTCCCCTGTTATAACTGTATTATTGTTTATTTGGTTTTTCATGTCTATTAAGAAGTGTCTTACATAGTTGGGTGCTCTCATATTCGGTGCATATATATTTATGATTGTAATCTCTTCCTCTTGAAGTTTTCCCCTAACAAGTGTGTAGTGACCTTCTTTATCTCTTTTGATCATTCTCAGTTTGAAGTTTGCATCGTCTGCAAATATAATAGCTACCCCTGCTTTTTTCTGGGTTCCTGTTGCATGGAGTATTGTTTTCCAGCCTTTGATTTTTAGTCTGTGAATTTCCTTTTATTGTTGGGTTTTGTTTCTTAACCCACTCTGCTAGTCTGTTTCTTTTTATTGGTGAGTTGAGACCATTTACATTGATTGATATAACTGATATGGACTGGCTCATCCCTGTCATGATATCTTTCTGTTGTTGGTTTTCTACATTTTCTGTTTAATTATTTGCCCTGCTTAGTGGTTTCCTTTGGTTTTTGTTCTTAAGATTGTGGCTATCTTTGTCTCTTTCTAGAGTGTCTTTCATTATTCTTTGTAGTGTTGGTTTGGTGGCCAAAAATTTCTTCAGTTGTTCTTTGTCATGGAAGTATCTTATTTCTCCAACAATTTTTAAGGATAGTTTTGCAGGATACATCAATCTGGGTTGAAAGTTGTTTTCTTTCAGGATTTGAAATACTTCAGTCCAAGCTCTTCTTGACTTAAAGGTTTTTGTTGAGAAGTCTGTCATGATTCTGATAGGCTTCCCTTCATAGGTGATTTGTTTCTTTTCTCTGACAGCTTTTAGTATTTTGTTCTTGTGCTATATTTCTGATACCCTTATTATTATATGTCTGGGTGAGGATTTATTTTGGTTATGGTTAACTGGGGTTCTGTATGCCTCAGTTACCTGTATTTCAGATTCTCTTCCCATGTTTGGAAAGTTTTCTGCTATTATTTCTGTGAATAGTCTTCCCAGGTCATTAGTATTGACCCCTGCTTTTTCATTTATGCCTATTAATCTTATGTTATTTCTCTTGGCATCGTCTTGCAGCTGTTGAACTGTTGTTTCTTGGTTCCTTACTATTTTTAGGAGATCTTTTCTTTCGTGGCTATGATCTCCCATGCTGTCTTCAAGATCTGAGATTCTATCTTCAGCTTCATTTAAGCGGTTTTTCAAACTTTCCATGGAGTTTTTCATTTCCTGCATTTCCCTTTGCATCTGTTTCATGCATTCTGTTTGTGTCTTATATTGTTCATTCAAGGTTTCAATCATTTTCTTAAGTTCTTCTACTTTTCTATCTTGCTCTTCTTTAGATACACAGAACGTTTCTTTTTTTTTTTTTGTGGCGCCGGGGGTTGAACTCACAACCTCACACTTGCCAGGGAAGGTACTTCAGCCACTGAGCCAAACTCCCAGCCCTGGTTTTTTTGAGGCAGGGTCACACTATGTAGCTCAGGCCAGCCTTGTGCTCGTGTTGTAGCCCAAGCTGGCCTTGAACTCACAACGCTCCTCCTACCTCAGCCTCCCGAGTGCTGGGATTAAAGGCGTGCGCCACCACGCCCGGCTCACGCAACATTTCTTTAATAATGATTCTCATTTCACTTTTTAGCTGAGAGAATATTTCTGATTTGAATTTCTCTATAGCTTCATCAAGCTCTTTCTTTATTGCATTTTCTATCATTTCAGAAAGTCCATTTGTATGACTCCCACTGTCTTCCATTTCATGTCTCTTCGGTTTGTTCTTTGTGGGCTGGGGGACTGAGACTGCCTCTTGGTCTTTCGTTTTGTCATTTTCTTCTAGAACCTATGTGGCTCTGTGCCCTGTGAGGCTGACCGGGCATTCCCCTGAGGGTCGCACTGAGTGGTGGGTCACGCTGAGTGGTGGGTCGTGCTGAGTCGTGGGACCTGGTAGAGCTGGATCCTGCACGTAGCAAGGGAGGGCGGCCTCCTGGGGTGTGCGGGTGGAGCCTCCGCCTTAACTGGGTGGGGGCCAAGGCCTCCAGGTCTTAGGGAGCTAGGCAGACTGTACCCTGGAGAGTGACGCCGCCCGGACCCTGGGTCTCTCTGCAAGTTCCTATCTATGTTTTTTTAAAAAGTACAATGCAAAAGACTTTGGGACACTTTTCAGAGAGGTAGGGGAAGGCATCAGGATTCCTTGATTCTGCAGCTATGTTGCCACACAAGCAAGATGAGAGGTAACAATTATTTCCAGGCAAAGAAACCGTATTATTGTATTATTAACTTTAGTTGAAAACCAAAACCAGGAAAATGGTCTTTCAAGATGTGACACATCTGCGATATCTTACATCATTTAACAGTCAAAACACACATTGTGCTTAAATGTAGTAAAGTTTGAGGCTGTGAGCATGTTACATGAATCCAGCGAAACACATGGAAATATAGATTCATGCTCAGAGGTAAATTCAGAAATCAGCAAGTTGTCACTGTCTGATACATAAACCTGGCAGGGCCCGGGGTGGGTGGACTTTTGAAAAAAGTTTGTCTATGTGCTTTGTTTGCTCAGTTCTAAAAACCTACAGTTAGGTTCTTCTGATTCCATGACCCTAAACTTCTCTTACAGGGAAACAGTGGGCTATTTTTCTTCTGGGATGTTAATCAAAGATAAAACCTGCTCAAATTCCTTTGTGGTAATGAACATGAGAACCAAGGAAATAAACAGTTGGTTGTCAAACAGAAGGGAAAGGAAAAATGAGAAATCCATAGTTAGATGATGTTGATAAGAATTTAATTCAATTCTGGTCTAAAGGGAATGGAAGACAGATCACATGACAACAGTGAGGTAAGTCTACCAGTCTACAGCAGGGACTGCATTTTGATTTATAACTACAGTGTTAAATGTGAAAACTTAGTACTGCCACATGAAAGCATATTATATTTTTATATACAGAAATACATTTTGGGAAGTTACTGGTTCTTGCCATGTCATTTCTTTAGAACTAAATAGCTCAAATCTTTGATCCACAAAGGTGTTTCACCTAATTATCCAATTATTATTTCAAAATACAATTTAAATATTTTATTTTAAAGGCTTTTCAAGGAGCTTAAAAATGACAAAAATTAAATGTAATGCTGAAAAATTAAGTATTATGTTTTATGCAAATTAATAAATGGGTACAAAATTTTCACAATGACATAATTCAGATCATTAGTGCAATTGCATACAACTATATGGGAATTTACAGAGGAGAAATTTCCAATTCTACTTAGTTTGCTGCTTTCCATTATAGATAACAAACTTGTATGAAAGTCAGCTCTAAAAATAAAAATGATAATATAAGTATAGATATGAAGAAGCTATTGCTTTCAAAGGGAGGGGTCAAGCATGCCAAGTATGAAGCAGATGACCTTTCAAACAATTCTGGTTGGGATTTTCTCTACTAAGCTAAACTGACATGAATCTGAAATGCAGCAGGTAGTACATGGTTAAACTTTTCTTAGAAGTAAATATAATTTTAAAAAAACACTCATGGGACATTGATCTTAAACTAATATACTTAAAGATTATTTTTACAATTGAAAATTTATGTTGCTGACCTATAAAGTGCTTTCATTACAAACATAAGTAGTGTGAAAATATTTTCGTGTGTGTTGGAAAATGGAAACTGAAAACAAAGGCTAAGATCTTTTAAATTGTGATGAATTAATAGATAAATACAATTCGATGAGGCCAGGGATTTAGCACAGCAGCACAGTGCCTGCCTGGCAAGCACAAGGTCTTGAATTCAATCCCTGGTACCAAAAAAACCCAAAACAAAACAAAACAAAATCTATTTCAAATTCCCCACATTAGGTATAGTGGGATATAAAATTCCACAGAATACAGGTATATCTGGGTCCTCATTCAAGGCTCAGCAGTATTAAAGTGCCAATGATATGATCTGCACGCATGTTGTGGCACAACATCATAATGCCCTGAGAACAAAATGTGAACATTGGATCATTTTGCCCCACTAATTTGCACACAGTACCTATTAAAATATGCAGCCTTCACAAATAATGCAATATACGCTGAACTTCAGGGCTGGAGTGTGGGTATACCACTGACATGTGGGTGTTTCAAACTGGTGCTCATGGAGATGTGGAAATGCCTAATTACTAACAGTTCCAGTTGGTAGTCTTTTTCTTGGCCTTCTTCCCAAATAATCTTGGCATTAACAAAAGCAAAATTATTTTAAGATGGGTTTTGAGTTGTTAAATCCTATTCCACAAGAGATAGAATAGATAAATCAAGTCTTTTAAATATATCCCTGAAACCCAGATGGATGGCAAGATTCCTGGGGTGCCAAATCTACAGCAGTACAATTTATGAATGGGGTGCATGAAGGAAGTTTTCCTTCCTCTTCCAGTCTTTCCCATCTGGGTAAATCGAGGTGAGATGAAGTTGCATAACTCTTAGTTCTTTGTGGAATCTAACTCCATGCCACCATTCTAAACACAAGGCCATGTGACTCCTATGGTTGGATAACACAGAGAACACCGCAGTTAGCAAGATCCTTTTCATTTCGTTTCACTGAGAAATATAGAGGCCCTCTTAACCACAATGGTAGTTTTTCCTGTTCACTTGTTTTTAATAAAGTGCTCATCTATTACAGGCAAGGCCACAGGTTCAGTCCTCAGCACCCCCCCGCCAAAAGGCTTTTTAATCCCTAGAATATTTTTGTTAAGATCCTAACTCTTATATTACTTTTTCCCTTCTCTCCCACAGTTTGGCACAACCACCATAAGGCTCTTCTCATCATTTTCATGCTCCCAACAAAGTGACAGTTATTCATTCCCCTGTATCCTCACCAAGCCATCATGAGTGCTGTGGGCACTGAGACCGCTAATACAATTTGGATCTGTTGGAGAAAAAGTTGCATCTCCCCAGACCACCCATTCACTCCATTTCCAGAAGAGCAGCGTTCTCATCCTTTCGCACTAGCTGCTGCCTCTCAGCTGCCTCTGCTTGCTCTCTGCATGTCCCCAACAGCTACACGTTGGAGGGCCAGGCTTCCCTATTCTCCATCCACGTCACTTCTCAAAAGAGTTCAGAATCTCTGATTGAAACACCATCTTCATGCTGATATGCTCATTACCTTCAGTCTGGATCTCTCCCCTGAATTTTTCCCTTGGAAGTAGGCTAGGGATATCAAATTTTACTTGTCCAAAGACAAACTCCTGATGTTCCTTCTCAAACCACACCAGCCCATCTTTTCCATCTTGGTAAATAGCAGCTCCATTCCTCTAAGACAGAGCCAAAAATCTCAAGTCATGCTCCTGTCCTCCTTTGCTTCTAACCCAAATCCAACCCATCAATAAGAGCTATTAGCACGGCCTTCAGAATGCCAATTTGGGCCATACAGAATTCTTTCAATGCAGTCAAGTAGAAAAGTTTGTTGGGTTAGTGCTCTGTCAAAACTCTTTGTCTTTGCCTCATTTGCTACTCTTGTCTTTGACACATGGTACTCCGAGTGGCCTGCTGCTGCTACTGGACTGGGCCTTCTTGCCCTGTGAATGTTCTTCTCTCTGCCCAAAGTCTGTGCCCCGCTGCCTTGGTTCCTAGACAAATCACCTTCTTGATGCAATGTCTATCTTAAAATCTGGTTCAAGCATCGCCCCATTCCGGCAACCTTCTCTGTGTGGTCAAAGCTGCAGCAAAGTTCTCATGTACTACCCTACTTTCACCTAAGCAGTGATGAGTGACCCACATGCCCACTCCAGCACTGGACTGGACCCTTCCCAAGATAGGACCTGTATCCTGTTCATCTGCTAAGTCTCCATCTTCTAGGCAGACTCAGAATAATGACCTAATAAATGTCTATTGAACAAATGAACAAACAACTACAGCAGCCTGGCTCAATTTAACATGACAAATATTTACTGAGAGACAGATGTGTGTCAGGCACTACTCTAGGCATTTGGGATATGTTACCAATAATGAATTGCCTGCCCTCAGAGTTTAATTTAAGAAGATAGAAAATAATCTAAGAACATGAGTTAATCATATGTTTGTTTGTTCTTGTTATTTTGTTTGTTTGTTTTGCTTTGTTTCATTGTTTTGAGATAGTGACTCGGTATAGTTCAGGCTGGCCTTGAACTCACTATGTAGCCCAGGCAGCATTGCATTCACAGTGATCTTCCTGCCTCAACCTCCCAAGTGCTGGGATGATAGGCCTGAGCGACCACATCTGGCTAATCTTCTGCTAAAGAATAACAATTGTTATAGGAAAAGATAAAGTAGGGCAGAGTAAGGAATCAGGTGTGTGTGTGCGGGGGGAGGGGGGATGCTTTTAAACTTTGAGGGTGCAAATAACCAGTTCTGAATCAGTTTCATAATCATACCCAAGAATTTTTTCTATTTTCTCCCAGTTCTTTCTTCCTTAGGGAACTTAGCCACTCAGATAGCTTTTCCATTTGGAAGAGAGTCAATTCTATCTCCCACTTTAGTAGAGCTGCTTTGATGACTTACCAGCTGTTTCCATTTGACCAGCCTACTGTGACTGCATGTGCACCACACCTGACAGAGACTTTCACCACCGAGTTCTTCCCGTGCTAACACTTCAAGCATCTATATTTTATTACCGGTAGTAGCATTGGAACATGGGGCACTCAGGAAAGAGGTGAACCAATCAGTGGGCCTCTGTTTAGTGACTTCATTGCCTAAAATAGTTTCCTGAAGTGTTCAAGACACTGACAGAATTCAAAACAGGGGCTTTATAACAAAATAAGCTTAGAACATGCTGCGCTAAAAAAGCGAAGGATATTTAGCATGCCAATGTGCTCTAAGCATCTTTAAAGAGTACAAGTTGTGTTGTGAGAATCTGATGATGAATCGCTTGCCCACAGAGCATGACTAGTGTTCCTTGAATTAGGTTTCGGGAAACACTGGCCTAGAAGTCAATCCAAAATGATGCTTTCACCTTGAATAAAAAGGCTTGCATCATTTGACCCTACCTGAATTTTCAACCCTCATTTCCACCATTTCCTGGTCAAGTGTTTTCCTTCAACAAGAATAGCACATTTCATGCACACTGCCAACAAACCTTGATAATTAAGCCTTCTAAAGTTTGCTCACTTTAAATGGCCAGCTTCTCCTGTTTCACTGACATGAATCCTGCATACTGTCAAGCCCCAAGCTCAAGTTTAGCCTCATCCCACCAACAAACCTCTGGGAAAGGGAGGCTCCTTCCTGTATGCTTCTCTTACACCTGTTATCCATGTCAGGGGCTCAGTTGTGGTTTTATAAATCTCCACACAGCAGAGGCCTTCCATTTTTTAAAAAATCTCCAATGAACAATTAACATAACACCTTGTCATGGAACATATGCACAAACGTGTGACTGTTTTTCCTTCACTACATTAACATGTTATTGACCTCTAATGAACAGCACAGTATAGTAAGTTATGAATGAGCTCCATTCTGGGAGAACCTTGGAAAGCAGATTTGTTTATGAGCCCCAAAAAGTGAGTCTCATGCACCTTTGACACAAATACACAACGTACATTGCTTTGCACTTCCTAGCAGTCCCCTCCACATCACCACTGCTTTTCCTCTTGCTCCTGGACGTCCTGGGCTCTGTGACAACGTCTGGCAGACACCTGAGCTACTTCATGATTTGTTTGCATGTAATGTGAGGTCTATTCATGTCTGTAAAAGTTTGCAACTCGAACCTCCATAAGTCAGGTACTTACTGTATAGTGAGCAGGATGAAATCATGCAATTTACAGCTGCTTTAAATTCCTTGTTATAAGAAGATTTACCTGTAAATACTGCTAAGTTATTCTTAGCATGCACTTTTACCCTCACTTAAACCTTTTACAATCCCTTATATACTTATAGGATAGGCAGACAATAGCAGTTGAGACCTGAAAAGGACTTAGAGATAATTTAGGCTAATTTCCTTTATTTTAGACCTGAGGATAGCTATGGCGTTAGGTTTATTTTAGAAGTGAGAATACGCAATAAGATATCTGTTAGGAGAGCTTTTTAAAACTAGGATTTGTATGAGAAAGGATTTGTCAGTGGGCTTCACTTGCACTGTGGTTCTTTTCAGTTATAGTGGGCAATGCTAACAGTCACACTTTTTTATGCAGGTGTTACAAGTGAAAACAGCTACCCAAGAGGGCCCTCCTGACTCCCAGTACAGCCTCTGATGGAACAACCTGAGAGTTGCTACTCAGATGGAAAGGACACATTCAGAGACTATGGGCTTATAAAGGAAGAAGAAAGATGTGGTACGGTAGCATGACTTTGGGATTTGATCACAGAACGCATAACCCAGGAAGGGCAAGCATCCTCACAACTTCCCTTCCCCTCTTCACTGGGGGCACAGGGAAAATTTCACAGGTGAAAGCTCATTACAAAGAAAAGTCCACTATTCTAGAAAGAAAACCTGGCTGTCACTTAGTGACACAGCCAGTGTGTGTCTTGAGTTTGAGTAGTCAATGTCCCTATGAAGGGAGAACAAAGAGGCACTGAGTCAAAGCCTGCGACCTGGAAAGGGGCCTGCTCATCTCTATCCTGAAAAGAGAGGCTCTTGAAACTTGAACATGCTCATTACAATGCAAATTCTTAAGGCTCACCCTGAAACAGTCAATATTTGGGAGTAATGCAAAGAAACTACATTTTAAACAAGCATTCCTAGGAGTCTGTGACCAAGCTGAGGAAGAATACTATCAGTGTGAAAATTAATGGGTGGTGGTGGGGTGTCTTAACATAGGGAAAAGGATTAGTACATGAGCGTATGGTGAGACAGGAGACCAGTTACTTATGTTGAAGTTTCTGCCCCAAATGAGTTGTCAACTGTGTGATCATTTTCTCTAGGTTCTCTTATCAGTGAGGATGGTCATTCTGAGGGGAGAATGAAGGAGGGAGAAGATGGGGGGTAGAGACAGAGGATTAGCCACTGATGACCTAGGTACCTCTTGGCTTACCATGGTTTCATTAATTATTAGTTAATTAATTAATACATATGTGAAAGAGGGGGCAGTGAGTCAACATCCAGTCTTTAAGAGGAAAATGACCTCACTGAGGCCCATTTACTTTATTTTGGATCTGAGGACACCTATTAGGTTTCCCAGGGGAGCCTGGGATTCTGATTTGGGTTCCCACAGTCTCAACCTTCAGAGATGGTCACTCCTCACCTTTAAACTCAAGAGTTAACTTTCCCCTCAAAACTCTTGTTGATGGGTTACAAATTATGTATGTATCCTGTGACACTGTATGCAGTAACCGGTTTAATCTTTTAAAGCAACTGTAAGGAAGCCAATAAAAAACCGCTGCTTATGCCAGTGACCTTAGGTCCCTGCACTTTAGAACCATCAAGGAATTTTATGCCACTTATAAGGAGGAAAATGAGGCAGACTGGGGTCAAGTGACTAACCTCAGGTCACACTGCAAGACAACTCACAGAGGTCATGAGATCACAGGTCTCTGGCTTCCCAGAGAAGCAGCTTTCATTTCTGGAAAACACAGCTGAGAAACACTCTGGGCATAGATGAAAAACAAAAGTTAAAATGCTTCCCACTGTCCTTTTACAAATCTTTTTTAACACCACACTTGTGAAATGCTTTCAGAGTGAATCTTACAGGTGATTTTATATTGACTGCATTGGGCTAAATAATGATGAGAGTGAACCAAATGATGATGGTGACAGGTTACTTATCTGGTAACCTCAGCTCCTCAAAACACTCTGGGACCAAAGGCATTTACAAAAAAAGTAAGGTAGCTGATCAAATTCAGATCAGGTAGGGCTGGCCTAACATGCTCATCTGCCTTTGGGGAAGCCAAATCTATCAAGCTTAGTCACAAGGGTGGGGGATGAGAGGGGGATGGCAGCTGCTCAGCAGGCTATAAAGTAAATAAAGTGGCATACAAGCAGCAATACAGAACTAATTAACAGTAGGAAGTGAGGGTTGAATAAAAGGAGATGGACTCAAACTACTAACACTGGGAATGGATCTGAACAGGCAACAACAAGCAGGCCACTGAGGGCACAGGGTAAGGGACTGCCACACTCAAAGGTTCCTGGGGAATCACTGCATTCAACTGCATCCTAATCTCAAGATGACCCTGAGTCACCAACACCAGAAACGTTCAAATAACTTTGGGCAAATCAAATTTAAGAAAGCAGGGATAGGACCTGTTACAGAAAAATTTCCATTAAGCTGATTTAAATGAAGGGTAATTAAAGCTTTTATTATTTGGAAAATTACTTTATGCTGCACTTTCTTCAAAAATGATGCAACCATAGCTATGCCTGAGAATCTCTCAGAGCTTTTAGAAAGAAGTTTGTATTTATGGGGGCTTGAGGTTGGCTGGGTTCTCTTTCATTTGAAGCTCGAACTCTTCTGGTCACAGTCATTCTGAAAGTGCAGAACCTACTCCTGTGCAGGAAGAGCTCACACCTGCCCACCCGATAATGACGTCAGCTGTCCTCGATGCGCCCATGAACCTGGGGGAGCCAGCACCAGCCTCTGCACACCATGTGTCCTTGAGACTTGGGGGTGTACACCCACCTCCAGGAACACCTTCAGTTCCTGTGCCAGCTTCTGTCCTTTCATTCCTTCCTTCTTTTTCTTGCATTTTAGGTTTTGTTTTGATCAGACTTATACAAGTACCTAAAGAGCCAAATAATTGTTACCAATTCTCTCTTTCCAAATGTGGCCAAATTTCAAACCTTTGAACTGATTTTGTTTTCTTTTTTAGGTATTTATGTCCATGTTTCTAAGTATAACATGCTTAGATTGCTAAGTTAGACTTATTTTCAAGCATTGCCTATTAAATTTCCCTTACAAAAGATGAAAATTTTGCTCTTTTTAACTTCCCCATTGTAAGGACACAGGTCTAACGGCTTCCTCCTAATTCGGTTTTCGGATAGTAGTTCTCTTTAAGTCTATCTTGTCCAGGTTTCAGGAGGCACCTGGCATCACTGTGTTCTGAGCTGGTACCCTGCAGGGGAAATCAGAGTGCGCTTCTCTCACTGGACACCACCACTGCTAGCTTTGTCAAGTCAGTAACTAAGCCAATTATCACTTAGTCAATTATCACTTGGTCAGCTGTTTTTCAGTTTCCAAAGTTTTGTTGCTCCCATTCTTTGTCCTTATGGATTTGTGCCTTTAAAGAACTCCTGTCATTTTAATGAGGCTTTAGAAGGGAGTGAAAATTAGATGTACGTGTTAATTTTCAGGAAGTATGTCACTGATTTCTTTTTATTTTCCTCCAGAAAATAATTTATTTTTCATTTAAAATCACCTGATAAAAACACTCAACTCACTATAGCACAGTAGTATGGGTTTCCTTCTAGACCATCTTAGTTTCCCTTATGAAGCAGAATAATTCAGTGATGAAAAAAATTGTAATTCTAAGAGATGCTATTGTTTGGGACACACACACACACACACAGAGAGAGAGAGAGAGAGAGAGAGAGAGACAGAGAGAGAGAGAGAGAGATTAGAAAGTGAAAAACATTTTTCCCCTCACAGAATTGAGAAATTTTCAGCGATTACAGATTTTCATAAAATGAATGGTGATGCTTCCTCCTCTACAGCTTTCTGTTCAGGTCTTCTACATGTGTTTCTTACCACTTACCTACCATATGTGAGAAGGTATGGAGTGTGTTTATCTGGCCATGTTAATTTACACAGGCTCTTCTTGGACAGTTATGGCATTTATAGCTTTCTTGGTCAAGGGAAGTGAGGCAGGAGGCTAGGGTGTGGCTAAGAATAACTGGAAAGTAGGTGGAACCCGTTAATTATAAAATCTTAGAAGGGTGTGGCAACTAGTAGGGGAAGTAAGTGTGATCTGTTAATTACAAAAACCCAGGACAGGTAAACAGAACAGTTTCCAAAGCCTGCATGTGGACTTCTCCTGAGAACTGCCACAGGTTTTTGATAGGATGGCCTAGACCTGACATCAGCCTGAGGAATGGGTGATACGAAAAGAACAGAGGACAATGAACTCCTTGCTACTGCGTCTCTTCATAGTAGTCCACCCTCACACTGTGCAGTGTACTCCTTCTCTTATTTTTTCTAGGCCCGAACTCATTCTGCAAAGCCAGTTTCTTTTCCTACCTTTAATGTAAAACCTTGCTACCGATTATGCTTATTTTGACTAATTCTTTGTTTAGGACAGAAAAAATCTAGATACCAGACTCTAGCACCCCCAAGCCCAGTAACAACATGGTGGCCTGGACTCTAACTCACATCACCCCTGCATGCCCCAGTATTTAACTGGTCTCTTTGACTCGCACTGCTGACCTCTAATTCTGAACAAATGTGCCCATGCTTGCCCCTCTCTACAAAGCTCGTGTTCCCCGAAGCACTACTTTCTTGCCCACTTCTCCAATGGAAAATGCTTTGTGTCTCAGAATTTCTCTCAACATCAGTTTTCTTACTATCTTGGAAGAGGAGTCCTTTCCTTTCCCATACATTCTGCTTTAACTGCCCCTCACAGGGTCATTTCCACTGCTCTCTCCAGTCCTTTCCCACCATCTGCCTCCTGGGGCCTGCAAGCTGCTGGCCCCGGTTGGCTGAAGGTCCTCACTGGCCAGCATACCTTTCTTGCCCCAATTTTCTCTCCTTTAAAAACAGCATTCTCATCTCCCTTCCTTAAAAACTCAATAATGTAGTCATGAGTATGAATCTGTCCAAACTGGATGTACTTTTGAAAAGTGATTAGAGATGGACTTCTAACTCCTTATTAACACTAATTGCTTAAATTATTTTTATCTAATAACACTGTAAATTTCTGTTTTAAAAGGTAGAAATGCTTCTAAGACAATCATTTTTCTTGGGCAGCACACTTTGGGGATCCATATCTTCCTTTGCAAAATTAAATTCTGCAAGCAGAATAACAATCACTTATCAAAAGTAAACCTTTATGCAAATGTCTTTTGCACACAACATAAATTAGTGATCCCTCCTATGACTGATAACTATATAGCTTTATAATAGCTGTAAACTAAAATAAGTACTTGAGATAATAGAAGAGCTGTGCAGGCCTTAACAGAAACTGTGAAAACAAAGATAAGGCTAACCTGCTTCTAAAGATGTTTAATTGCAGGCATCTGAAACCATTACACAGTAGTTTTTCTTTATTCTATCCCCCCCATTCTTAATAGACAACCTTTTCAGTTTTTTAAGTACAAGGTAACACATCCCTTACCAAAATTAAACCAAAGAACAACATAAAGTAATTTTAAGATAAATTATCAAATTTCATAAATCAGTGAATTTGCAAAGAATAATAACCCAAATCACTGAATTAAACAGTTCTTTTATCTGATAAACAGTTCTTTTTTGAATTCCACAAAGTCCACAATTCTTTTATGTATATTTAACAGAATTAAATAATAAGAGTCAAATCACATTTAGCTAGTTAATATTCAAGCCACTGCTCTGCACAGAATGTTGGAACAGATGTCATGGGTTAAGACACAGAAAATAACTTAATATACAATCTTGGTGCCATAAGAAGTTAGTATCCTTTTTAAAAGATGGATTGCATTAATAAAATACACAATAACTGAAAAAGCTCCATCAACTGCAGCAAATAAATGATTTGAAAGGTTGAAAAGAATGGTTAGGAACAAATCTTGGAATCATGAAAGGTCTCCTTGAAGACTGAGACAATTTTAAAAAAGAGAAGAGTATTACAGATTTGCAGAGAGGGCAGAAAAGGAAGTCACACCACAGGGATGGTTTATAAAAATCTGATGAAACAGAAACACCTAAGTAATAGGAAAGGCAGAGGGCAGCCCAAAGGGGAAGGGAAATGGTCTTCCAATACTTTCTTTCCTTACTCACTGCTCCTACAAGCACCATCCACAACTATTGCCAATGGCCTCCTACTATTAGTCAGGTTCTAACTTTTAAAATTCTCCGCACACATTATTGCCCATTACTTTATATGCCCTCTTGTTCTGCCCAAAACTCAGGGTTCTCCCCACCGCCTCAGAAACTAGGCCCAGACCCCTGAGTAATACACAGTAAGTTCTCAATATACTGACTGCATTTACTGTGCTGTGTCTTAATTTGAAGGTTCTCTAAAGCAAAAACCAGACTTAATATTTTTTTTCTTATTTTGGTATGCAAGAGCTACCACACTTTATTCAAATAAAATTGAAAACATATCTATTTAATGAATAAACAGATGGTGTAATTAATAAACTTTAAATAATATGGGGAAGTGGTAGGCCAGTAGGTTGACAATCTCATATGTAAAGTTAGGACTTTAGATTTGAAACCAGATATCCTGATAAGCCACAGGGTGATTTTGTGTAGGGTAGTGATATGATAAAAATGGTGTTTAAAACAATTTGTGTTAACTGTGGATTGTAGGGAAAATTAGCTTGGAATGACCAGAAGTAGGAAGATCATTTTGCTAATAGTATTTTGCTCATACAATGAAAAAAGATGAGAATTTTGGAGTATACTGATTAGTCACTAACATGAATGTTTTTGATACATATGAAAAAGAAAATGATCACTTGTATCTTTGTCTTCAATCTGTTTTAAACCAGTTAATTTCTGACATAGATGATTTTTTTCAGCCTAGTAATATAGTCTTTTGACTAAGACAGAAACCAAAAAACCCCAGAAAAGAAGGACAGATATCCTTACTTAAAACTTAAAAATGCTCTCCACATTAGGATTTTCCAAACTAACATTCAAACTTGAACCAAAACCCTTCCATTTTATGTATTTTATTACAATGTAGGATATTGAATTTTTAAATTCTACTTTTGCTAAAATTAACTACAGCTAGTCTTCAATTTATGCTGGCTCAACTTGTGAAGTTTTGACTTCATGATGGTGCAAAAATGATATGCATTCAGTAGAATCCATAGTTTGAATTTTGAATTGAAATCTTTTCTCAGGTTCATGAGTTCTGTACTCTCGCACAAGACTGGGGAGCAGCAGTGAGCCAAAGCTCACAGTCAGCTGCGTGGTTATCCGTATCAACAGCGCGTGCCCTACAGTGCACTGTGCTGCTGCACTACGGTGTTCAGTAGGCTAGGTGGAGTACGGACATTGTGACCTATGATATTTTCAACTTGCGATAGGTTGAGACATAACACCACTGAAAGTCAAGGAACAAATCTGGTTGTTCACGTAGCTGAATTTTATAATAGAGCACAACATTTGTATATTCAATTAGTAATTTTACAGCACTTGAAAATGCCAGTGTATGAAACACCGTAACTGGTCCCCACTGTCTTTTCTAAGAAAGCATTCTTTCTCTGCTCAAACCGCACCACCGTTCTGTGTACTGGAAACTCATGGTTGTTTAGAAGACTCACATTGGCCAGCAGAGGTCTGCAGCACACACAACACTGAGGTTCTCAGGTTTGGCTGTGCATTACGAACATCACTTGGGAAGTTTTAACACCTAGTAATTCCCAGCCAACACCTCAGACCAATGTAATGTATTCTGAAAGCTCCTACCAGGTGAGTTTTTTTTTTTTTTTTAATCCTCACTGAATTAATATTTTCTTTAGCCATGGAAAAATAATTTTATTTGATTTTCTGGTAAGAATATGAAAAAGATGACAAAGTTTAGAGAAAAAATTATGCTATTTTTTTTTTTAAAGAAAAGAAATTTTCACTTACCTGCCTTCTGACAATGCACGATCTTTTCATATACAGCGTCAGCATTTTCGAACAATGCCTTCAGGGACTGAATCATCTGCAAGGGAATATTCAGATACAAGATTACACCTGGCAGCCAGGCACCCCCTTCTAAAACAAGCTGACAGTGATGACGCAAAGCACTTTTTTTAATCTGACTTCCCATGACTCTAATTTGTTAAGTGAAAAATGATAAAATCATGTCTCCTCACATAATGGTTTAAGTAAGACTGAGTAGTATTATATCCCAGGTGTGATTAGGCCAGTACAACACTTAAACCCTGAGACAATACTGCACTGAGCAGTAGTCATTGAGAAAAGTTATGAATAAGTACATATGCTCCTCTGATCTGAGTTTTAATCATATGTGTACTCACTGTTTTAACATATTCAACCTCACAGAGTTCCAATACCTACACTTTTACTCATTTCAACCCAAACATCTTCATCTGAAAATTACTTTAAAACATACAGTAAAAATTAAAGTGCAGCATTTATGTAATTCCATTCATCACAAATGATATTGACAATGGTATTTTTAAATGTTTTTAATCAATGTTTTTTTAAAATACTCAATTTTTATTTCTTGTTCCAAATTGCATGAGTTTGCTTTAAGAGCCCAAGCTCAGAGGAAAAAAAAAGATCAGGTTACTATGGACCAATAATTTTACTCACCAAAAAGCCAGAAAAGGCCTGCCTGAAGTAATCCTGTTGGTTCTAAAATCTCTATGAAAATGGAACAGCTAGATTCAACTCTCATGGTGCCTGTCTTAGTATTGATTCTAATATTTTGTATTTGTGTCCAAATATTTCACATTATAACATTAATCATATATTTTACATAGCAATTGTATTTTAAATTAAAAAAATCTACCCCATAGCATTTAACACTAGCTAGCATAGTAATTATTTTATAGTCACTAAGTATAAGTAGTTTGGATTATTTATAGAACTCAACACTTTTTTTTGTGTGGAACTGGGGATTGAACCCAGGGCCTATGCATCCCCAGTCCTTTTTATTCTTTATTCAAGGTCTCACTAAATTATCCAGGTTGGGCTTGAACTTGTAATCTTCCTGCCTCAGCTGTCTGAGTGCTGGGATTATAGACTAGCAAAACATCATATTTTTACTAGAATTATTTGAAGTACAACCCAAAATGCTACTTAGGAAATGCACTAGGTTCCAAAAGTTGAACATCATTTAGTAACTACTTCTGTTGTTTAAAAAAAAAACAAAAACAAAGTCATATTAAACATTAAAAGTTTAATAAACCTTCATTACTCATGGAGAGCTCTGTGTAGAAACTGGAACATAGGCCCTGTCTTCAAGAAATCCACAGCCTAGTGGTAGAGCTTGTACTTTGGAATTAAGTATTTTCATATTTATTTTTTCCAAGATCTGAGTCAGTCCTTTAAATTAAAATATCCCATTCTACAGTTTGACATACTTAACAGGCAGTGATAAAAATGAATAGCTAAGAACTCTATTATGCTGAAAAAAGTCATTTGTGCCATTACAAATTTGCATACTAAAAAGGTTCACAGCATCATCAGTAACCTTTTCCAGCTTTGATGTCAAGCCAAATGAGAGACACGAAGAAGCAAGGACTTCAAGCAAGGTTGGTAACTGTCACAGCTCAAAATCAAAGAACTGGCTAATCGTGCCTCCATCATTCAAACAGGAAAAAGAAAAAAATACAAGCAATAAAATGAACCCAGTCACGAAGCAAAAAAGCAGGACAGGACGAACATAGAAGGAATGAAGAACACAAAAGCAGCAGCAGGCACAGGCTCACGCACACACAGATCATCTGGCAGGAGGGTGGTTAATACACTCATCCTGGGGTTGGGGTGCAGAGAGGTGGCAGCAAACTTATGTGAGTTCCAATCCTAATTCTGCTGTCTATTAGCTTTGTCATCTAGGATAATATTTAACCTCACAGAGCTATAATTTTCTACTTGCAAAATGAGCTTACTAAAGACACTGCACCTTATAAAGTATGAGGATTAAATGAAAGGATGCATGTGGCCCAACAAAGACACTTGCAAATGGTAGATGTCATGGTTGACTGCCCATTCACCCAGAGGCCTGGCAAAGCATTTTCTAGTGGTCCAAAATTAGTTGAATGAGTATGCCTTCCTTTCATATGTTCACTGGCAGCATTTGCAACACTCATTACTAATTTTAGTTTTACTTGGAAAGCCTGCTGTGAAGAAGCTCAGAGAAACAACAAATAAAGTATTATTCACAGAAGCATCTTTCAGGGGAAAGAATCATCAAAGGTTAAATAATTATGTACCCTGCAGATGTAAAATACATGCAAAACTGAAGAAACAGACATCTCAAAGGTGTGAACACAGAAGCTGATCTGCTGCTTCTGATCTGTCACATGTGGAAGATCATTTGTTTTTGGGACAATCATTATTTAGGGCAGCTCTCTGGGTAGGTCTCTGAGCTAAGTGCTGGGAGGAAAAAAATTGTTAATGACTCTGGGACAATGGTAGGAAAGAAGACAGATCAATAAAAAATAACTGATATACAATGTGGCATTGTTATTATAGCCAGTGAGCTACTGGGTGTGACTAAGGCATTCTTCAGCCACAGCTCTTTTGTGGGATGTTTAATGGTGAGGTACTCATGGTTCAAATGTGGATCCATGCTGATGACAAAGAGGAATCCATTTGCGGCTTAGATTTGAATACGGATACTTCTCTTCTGATATGAGAGTGAATATGTGCTCCAACTCCTTCTCATGGACAGTGTATAAAATATGAAGGTGGCTAATACCTCAGTGTGGAGAACACAGAGTAAGAAGACATTATTCCCAGGTTTGGAAGAAAATAGCAGCAGTCATTTACAGATGGTGTTGGAGGGGAATTCCAGAGGGAACCAGCCAAGAGAAGAGAGGCCCACAATACAATCAGCAAAGCCCAAACAAGGCAGGAAGAAAACACTTCTGAAAGTGTTTACTAGAGATGATTCATTTTGTTACACCTTTATTAAATATTTGTACAATTTCCTTTGGAAATGCCAACTTACATCTTTTCACAGTTTTAGGACACCTATTTATAATTACGGCATGTATCTGTAATTAAATTAGTTCAGTAAACAGTTTCTATCTCTTGTCCACAGCATAGTCCACTCACCTGTAGCTCACACACCATTTGCAAATCCTCCCTGAGCACAGGGCCTTGAGGTGCTCTGGAGGGAGCTTGGGTGTGTGGGCTTCTGTAGCGGGTGAGAGACTGGGAGGGCAATGGGACTTCCTGAGGGTTTTCTTTCATTCCACTGACAATTATGATTGAGTGTAGAGTACAGTGCACTGAGGATACAGCAGGGGCAGCAAGGGGATGGCTGACCTAGTAGGGAGCCAGGTATACTATTTTATACCTAGCTGTAGTTACAAATAATACAAGTATTGGTTGAATTAATCGAGGTGGAAGTAATTCGACACCTTCTTTGCATTGTGTACAGTAAGGCTCACATTATATATGTGAGGTGGATACTGAAGAGGTTAGCCTTACAGATGTGAAGACAGAAGACCTGAGAGGCAAATCACTTCCTCAAGGTCATCTGGTATGACAGGCAAAGGGACTGCAATTAATAAATAATAGAAGAGGCATTTTATTTGATCACAAAACCTCTGCTTTTTGCATAACACTATGACTGGTCCTGACACAAGGAGCAACTGCACAAGAGGAAAAGACAGGACAAACAAAAGCAGAGGGAATTTTTTTTTTTTAACTCTTGAAAGGCACTACACATACAATGGTAGTATCATCTCAAGTATCAACATTGGTCCAAAGTCAATTTTTCTTATCCTTTTTTTTCTTAAATTTATTTATTTTGTGGTACTAGGGATCGAACTCAGTACCTTGTGCATGGTAAGCAAATGCTCTATCACTGAGCTACATCCCTAGTCTCACTTTTTTCAAATAATATTTCTATATAGCACTTCAGAAACACATTAAAAAAAACATGACAGCAATACCTAAATTAATTAGTTGGCTCCACTTAGCAATTCATCATTATAAAAAAAGTAACCTGTATTTAATGTGAAACTACTACTAACACACACGCAGATATGTGGGCAACAACGTCAAGAGATGCGCCAAAGGAATAAACTACTTTAAGTTATTCTGTTTCCTCTGTGTCTGTTATATTAACATGCCCAAAGAATGCAAAACTAAGTAGAGTGGTTGATTTTATAAACATTAATGCAGATGAATTAATCAACACCCTGTAAGCACATAAGTGTAAATCTTGGCAAAGCAATCAGACATGCGGCTGTCAGTATAATTTAAAACACGGATGCATGTATTGTTTATTCAGTTGTTGCTAATGGATTTTACCTTAAGGACCTGATACCAGTACCTCCTAAATTTCTACAACAAATACATTATGAAATCCATGGATTTAACACAGCCCAGAAACCCATTTCATAACTTTGGTCAACTCTAACATAAGGTTTTAATATAGGACTCAAGCAACTAAAAGTAAAGTAAAAATTTTAATTGGATTTTATTAAGCCGGTAGGAAAACCAGAAAAGCTTTCATAAGAGTGCTACATTTTGAAGTATCTCCTCAAGGTATTGTAAAGCAAACTTCTGTTTATAAGTAGAACTGTTAGAAAAATTATCATTATATTAGTATATTATATATTAATACATTTCCATAGACTGCTCCTTTATTTTCCGTTTTGAAACTTGTTACCAACTAGAAAAATTCTCTTTTCAGAATAAGCAAGTCTGTGGTTTTATATAAAGATCTTAAGTCTGATTTTAGACAATTCCTTTAATCTCAGGAACACAGATTTTGTTAATAATTACAAAAGTAGTTTGCCAATAATTTTTAGTCCTTAGGTGAAAGAAGTTTTAGTAGAACATCTTCTGAGTGCTAGATCTTTCTCCCTTTATCTTGTTTTGAACCACAGCTTCAGAAAAAAAGCCCACACCTCTTCAGACCTTCCTCTGCCTGACCTCACACCAAGCACACAGAGGCTGCAGGGGCTATGTTGTAGCTGTTTCTAATGAGTCTGCAAAGTTGGAGAGGTTGAACAGGAAGACTAGGCGACAGGTTTGTTCATTAACTTGGGTCCCATGATGATCTGACACACAGCAGATAAATGTTTTGTGACACTCCAATAATTTAAAGGTCATTACTTTCAAACAGGCCAATGCAGTGGACCTGGTTCTCAGCACTGAACACCTCCAGGCCACTGATGCCATCTCCAGCTCCATTTTAGGCCAGGTGGCAGCTGAGTTTCAGGTACCACCAGGCTCAGGAAAGACCCTGAGTGATCTACACCAAAGCTGGACTTTCTTTAGGACTCCATAAACAAGTAACAAAACAAATATGAATTAAGGATCAAGACTTTAGAAGACAGGAACTAATTCAATCACAACGAGTATTTTACTTCTATCAGAATTATCTAAATGCCTGAGCTACACCTTGAATGTGTCATCTCTAAAATTCAATGTGACAACACTGAGAGGTGGAGCCTTTAAGAGGTGACTCGGTCATCAGCGCTCCTCCACTGTGAATGGTATTAAAAAGAGGTGTTACAGTGTTCAGGAATTCAACCTTCTACTTTCACCCACATTATAATACAGCAAGAAGGCCCTCATTAGATGCCAGAGTACTGATCTTAGTCTTCCCAGTCTCTATAACTGCGAGGAAATAAATTTCGGTTCTTAGGAATCACCCATTCTGTGGAATCCCGTGACAGCAGCACAAGTGGACTAAGATGGTGCGCTGCCAGCCTCTCCCTGAGAGCCCCTGGGAAGCAAATCAGTTGGCCAGAAAGAGCAGAACCCCCTCCAGAATTTGCCAACTCGGGTTTACAACACTCTTGAAAGAAACATCTGAGTTAACGATATAACTTTCTCTTTTTTGGGGGGGGGGCACCAGAGATCGAACTCACAACCTCGCACCTGCCAGGCAAGTGCTTAAGCCACTGAGCCAAACTCCCAGCACTTTCTCTTTTTAACAGTGTATGTAATTTATTTCTGTGGGTGAGGAATTTTAAAATCAAATGGGGAAACACTGCTTGCTAGGACTTCTAAATTGAAATCTGGAAGTAAAATTTTCTTTCACTAAAGCTTAAAGTACAGCAAAAGGTCACAATTAAACTAATGAAATGACCACTATTTATAAAATTATTATGAAAAAAATACAACATAGCTTTCAATACGTGAACAAAATATAACCATATATTATAACTGGGGTACAAAAGGCTTAGTGCTATGGAGAGGAGTCTGCAGAATTAAACTCAGCCTGCCTTTTTATCTCACGTCCATGCAGGGTTGTGGCCACACCCTGATGTGTGGCAAGGGCAGAAACTGGTTATCTTTTAGAGGCTGAGGTCTGCTATGTCACGAGGAGCTGTAGTCACCATCCCTTCCAATAAGGTCACTATGAAACCACTTCTAAATAATAAATCATTTTTAGAGTAGCTTGTCCTGGTTTTCTTGTGAAACTTCACCTCCACGGTATTTACTAAACAAATTATAAAAAAATATAGGAAGAACCTAAAGATTTGCCTGAACTGTTAACAAACACCGAAAGGAAAATATTTGGGTGCTACGATATGTAGGACCTGCTGCAGGTAAAACGGGTGGGGATGATTTAAAACAATGCTAAGTACCGTTCAGCTCTCTGGAAGTTTCAATTCATGTTAGAGGAAAGTAGGGAAATTTGACTATAAAAAGAACAAAGGGCCCGACTGCCTGAGATACAAAATTCTATACTGTGGAGTTTGAATTTCCTTAAAAAACCTTGACAATTTTAAGCAGAAATACACTGTGAGAAAAGTGGAATTTCAGAACCACGAATAATCAGTAAAAGGGAAGCCATCAGGGGCAGGAGCACAGAAGTGGGGATAGTAGGTAGATGAGGCCACTACTTTCCAATAATACGCTAAGAAAGAAAGCACAAAATAAAGAGGTTACCTAGGGAAGAACAAAGTAGGACTCCATGACTGAGCTGCTGTGGACATAGAAGGAAGAGGCAAAACACACAAATGGCAAACTGGTGAGATAAGAGAGAACACTAACACATCCTGTAGTTCCAAAGTGTTTGTGCAGGGCTTTTAAGTGTTAACTTACGGAGGATGTGGACTTCCACCTTAGTTGAATTGAGCTTGTGGTTACAATAGGGAAGAAGGTCTTTTGAGTGACATTTCCAATAGAAACAAGAAACCAAGTAATGCTTGGTTCTGGCATTTGAAAAATTGTTTTTTTCTGTACAGTAGTAGCAGCTAAAATGAAAGAATGTTTACATTTCAAGGGAAGGAATTTTAAAGATAAATGACAACCGCAGTGATGCTCCAGAATTGCTCAAATTAACAGATAGAGGAATGAGTACAAGAGATGAAGGAATGGCCAGAGGAAAGTAAAGAGCAGGTATATTAAATGTGCATAGTTGCATGAGGAGAGAGGTTCTGGAAGGTGGGTGAAAAGATCTTGTGAAGTCCGTAGTGTTGGGACCTCTGTATTTGGGCATGTGGTGCTCTTGGGTAATTGTGGAGAAAATAACTACAGTACAACAGCTCTGTAATAATGCTACATATATATTTACAAAAATCACTGTATTTTACAAACTGTGCAATAAAATCACAGAGTTTATAGAGAAAATAGGGCTAAAAGCACAACATGCAAAAACTGCAAAATGGTATATTTTTTAAAAGGCAGGAATCAAAAGCAATATCACAGTTCTGCATATTAAATGGTTAAATAGGGAACAATATTGCAATAAATGTGGCACTTTATCTTAAAAAAGACCTGAAAGTCGCTGAGGAAAGAGGCCATGACAGGGTGTAGCTCGTGAGCTATTGTGCAGTGGTAGGAGGCTTCTCTGAAATCAAATGTAAAGTTTTAACACAAGATATGGATGAGTGTAGTTCCTAACACACTTACTAAATAAATATAGCTGGTAGATATTTGAGGTTATGTATTACCTTTAGTTCACCCAGGCTGTTTTCTTGTTTTGTGTTTTTATGTAAAAAATTTTGCACATGAAAATGAAATTCAAGTTATGTTCAAATTGTTTCCCAATGAATCAACTGCAGTACATGCAAACAAATTCACATTTTCAAAGCAAATGTTATCCCCATTACTGACTGTATTTAAAACTCTTTTGAAAATAATTTACAAAATTCTATGCAGTTTTATCATGAAGAATAAGTCAAACTTACAGGTTTGTATCATGCTCAAACAGAACATGGTTTTGACATCACATAAGCATACCTCACCACTGTTCTCAACTATTTCAACAATCATTTATTTCCAAAGAATAGATGCCAAATGCTACATAAATCTGGAGTGAATTAGGTATTATGAGTAACCCAGCATCCTCACTCAGAAAGCCAAGAATTCTCTACCTTCTCAGTATGCTTGGACATTTCATACAGTTCATTTCAGAGCTTGGATGGTCCCCAGAGAACAACGTGGGTCTCCTATTACATAACTTTTATCTAAACACCAGAACAACCTGAATCTTTTATGCATTACATTTCAGATAAAATCCTGTAAAGTAGCAATATCCCATCTTATAAACATTATAAAATATCTCATTATAAAATATCTCATGAACCAAGTGTGGTAATGCATACCTGTATTCTCAGCACTCTGGGAAGCTGAGGCAGGAGGACAGCAAGTTGAGCCCAGCCTGGACAATTAGTGACTTAGCGAGATACCATCTCAACCAACCAACCAATCAATCAATCCTTCTGTAGCACAATTAATGTCTCCATCACTTTTCACCATAAATTAATATATAACTACACTCACAGACTCAGAAAAGGCTGAATTTCCTACATGAAATTTCAAGTGCAGTCTCTAAACTGAATCACCAAATAAATACAAGATAAATGTACATATTTATTATACATAGTGAAATATAGGCTTTCCCTTCTCAATCATTTGGATTCAGCATAAAATTCAAAAAAATAAATAGTTTTATACAGAAAAAGCAAAACAAAACAAAACCTGGTTTGTTGCTCTAGGGTCCTACTTTCTCCTGGCTGCTTGGGCATCCAACACATATTTGACAGAGCAACTGTTCTGACTTAGGGATAAAACTGAGAGACAGTTCCAGATTCAGCCACTAGAAGTCCTTCGTAATACACATTTGTTAGGAAAGGAGGGGAGAAGGGAGCAAAGACAGGAGAAAAACAGCACAAAGAGGAAGTTGGGAGAAAATTTACTTCTAGAGGAACAAATGGGAAAAAAATCTCAGAGGTAGAATTTAGGAGAATTAAGAGACATAATTTACAACTCGCTAAGGTGAGTTATTTTACCAACAACTGTATCTTAAATTATAAGAGAAATTTTACGCAAACAACTGAATGAACTGTGAAGTCACAACCATACTTTGATTTAAAAGAAATTCACTCCTATTTCTAGCTTAATCAGGACTTGGCATTACTAGAAATCTCTCTGCGGTCCCAAACTGATCTAACTAGATAAGGGGTGGGCAAAGCTCTACTGTGCAAAACAGCTTGAGGAAAACTGAAAAGCACTCTGGAAAAACCAGAGATTCCAACTGTACTAAAATATCAGTTATAAAGTCAGTGGATGCTTATCCCAATATAAACTGTTGATGAATTTAAGACATTTTTGGGTTTCAAATTTTAGCTTAGTTTTAACCAAAAATTTTACAGGAACACAAGTTATTTAATTGTATTTCAGGAAATAAATTTTCTTTCTTTCTTTCCTGTCTTTTTGAGACAGGGTCTCACTATGCAGTTTTGGCTGACCTTGAACTCATTACATAGCCCTGGCTTGCCTCGAACTCACAACAATCCTACCTTAGCCTCCTGAGTGCTGGGATTATAGGTGGGCGCCATCGTACCCGTTTTAAACATAATTTCAAAAAACAAAGAATTCTACCGGGCATAAAACCCCCCCAAAACCCGAAGAGTTCTAGATTTGATCTTGTACTGTTTTGGTCTGGTATAATATGATAGTCATAGGAAAAACAAAAAATGTTGAAATTTAAGCAATAAAACAGAACCTAAAATTCTCAAAAGGAACTCCAGGGCCAGTGATATAGCTCAGTGGCACAGTGCTTGCCTGGCAAGCATGAGGTCCTGAGTTTTATTCCCAGTTAAAAAAAAAAAAAAAGAAAGAAAGAAAGAAAAAGGAACTCCACTGCAATTATAAAACTATCCAGAAAAGATATGTAATTTCTAACAGTTCATATACAGTACTAATTTACCACAATGTGCTTTTCTATATCGAAAGCATCTGTATAGCAAATTCAGGTGCATTTAAATTACAATAAACTCTTTATCTTTCTATTTTATGACCAAGTTTATATGACACGGTATCTTGTTAGAGAAGAACTTGGTGCGCAGTACTTATGTAGCACATGATTACTGTAGCATGTCTTATGCAATATTCCCACATTAAACAGTCTATAGGATATGGAGAACTGTCTTGCACCATGGTTACCTCAAGGATGCATACACGCAAACCCCATCCTCTCCTGGGCCTTTGGTCATGTCAGCTTCTTAACACTACACAACACTTCCCTGTTTTTCTAAACCGCATGAATAATAATGACATGCTTACACAATATCCTTATACTACGCCAGGCAACAGGAAATTTAAGTGCACAGTATGCTCAAATATCCTCTATGGTCATGAAAGAAGGATAGGCTGTGAATAAGTGAAGGGCCTTTTTACAGGCGAGGATGCTACCCATCCGCTTTTGGCTCCAGTACACGCCTGGGAATTGAAAACACTGGCCAGCCTCCCTCTGCCTCACCTCACCCTTTGCAGATAGTTCAGAGGTTCCATCTTGTACGGAGAGTAATAGCTCCAAAGAACGGGTGAGCCTGGTCAAACCTGGCCTGAATCATTCCTGCAGGAGGAAAGGGGAACTCGAGGAATTTGAGCTGCTTAAACCCAGTTATTCAGAGAGCTAGCTACTCCTGGAGAGTACTTGGGAACTTCTGGAAGTGATGCTGTTAACTCTTTCAAGTCATTAAGGACCACTTAGCATTCTGACATGCTGGTTTAAAACTATTACCAAATTAATTAAATTTCAAAAGCTACAATTTGAATTAAACATAGTACCACTGTTATTACTGTCTATTTATATCAAGTTTTATCTCTAAGGGAATCAAGGTGATTTAGAAACATCTAATTAACAGGCAGTAATTCAATCACTCTCTTACTGTAAAGTATCATCTTCTCTCAGTTCTGTGATAACCAAGTATAGATGTTAGTTAAAGAGAGAAAGGCAGGTGGAGATTTCTCTGAATAAAAGCAGTACTTTTTAGCACAGCTGAATGCCCACAGATGCCTGGGGTAGAAGAAAGGTACAAATGCATCAGAGTGGTGGGCCATATGCTGGATAAAAAAAAAAAAAAACCCCAGGCATTCCTGGTGTTGATCACATAACTCACATGTCCCCTTACCTTCCTCTTTCAGAGTACACAAACTACAGGCCTAGCAAGGTGGTGGGAAGATTTACCTTCTGCTTTTCACTTTGAACTTTAAATGTGCCTCTAAGAAACTGAGTTCCCATGCCCTCCACACAGCAAAGCACAGCTTGATTAATGACTGCTGCTCTGGAGTTTGGTTGCTGATAAAATATATACATGTACAAGTCTTAAAGCTTCCAGGGATGGAAGTTTCTGGCTTTGAAAACTAATAATGATAATGACTACTATTGACTGGATTTCTCATGCTCTAGGATGTTTATATGTAATCTCACAATCCTTAGAGGTGGTGGTCCCATGTCCATTTTATAAAGATATGGACTTGTCCACAGTCAGAAAAGTAAGCACTAAAGCTATCCTCATCATCAAGGCTCATATTCTCTGTTGTATCATCCCCCAAATTAAAATGTAGTCACCTATTGACTTCCTAGGGTACACGGAGATTCCTCTTTCATACTCTTAATTTCTCATCAGATCTGTGTCCCTGAAAAGAATAATTTTGTGTATGTAACATGTTGTTCATAGCCCATGTACACTACACCTACATGGGTGGTCTATGAATTCACTGCTGTATTTATTAGAACCTGCCAGGGAAGATCTATTCCCTGGCAGTCAGCTCACAGTGCAAATGAGATAAAGACAAGGACTTCCCAGGGTGGGCTGGACCTGGCATATATTGCTGCGGGTGGGGGAAGGGGGTGTGTTTCTTCCCCAGAAGCCCAGTAGTGCAATGGCTGTCACAAGGGAAGGTAATTGTCTGGTTTTCTAGGAGTACTTTGCTCAGCCCAACAGGAGACCATGCCTCCCCAAGGTTTCTCTCTTCTCTTCCACCCCCAGTTCAGGTACTAAAGTCACCATACACCAGAGCGTCTGATAATCAGCTCATGTAATAATCCAGTGGTAGTGAACCGATGGCATGCGTGCTGAAGCTGTCTGTTTATCACTGAGAGCTTTAAAAAGGTTTGCCATCACTGTTAAATAATCAATTCATGAGCATGCTTGGAAAATCGTAAAACACTGTACACACAGGAGGGATGTTCTCCTCCTCGGGGTGGCTTCACTAAATCATGCTCTCCTATATCCCAGCCAAGTGTATATCTCAGAGTCCTTGTTTTTTCATCTTCTCTCCCCTACACTCCTTGATCCTTCACTATTTTCTTTTAAAGGCATTTGAACGATTAAGGGATAATTTTAGACAAGACATAATTCATTGGCAAAGAGCAGAGGTGACTTCAAGGGAATCAATAAGGGATAAATGACCTGGGAGTTGGGAGGTTCAGGACTGTCGTTCTTCCTCCTGTTAACCTGGGTTCACCTTCCTGACAAACTTACCTGCACTGCCCAAGCTCTTCAGTTGCCCTCTTCCTGGAATAGCATGGATGGCTCTCACTGCTCAGGACATGAGTGCCACCACCTAGTCGTAAGACTGGAAGGGCAGCTGCTCCACTCTCCAAGCCTTGGCAGCCCTCAAACCTAACTGAGAGCCTTCAAACTTCCTGAGAAAGGCATTTTGTGTGCATAGAAATCAAAACCAAGAGTTGAGGAAATGCTGGCATTCATGGGACAGAGATGGAGGACAGGAAGTGCACCTAATATCTGCATCCTGGAGATCAAGATCATTCTCATTCAATTATTAAAAATATGCTTTTAGTGCCTGCTGTGAGCCAGACTTGGCTATCCTTGGGTGCTGAGTACACAGTGGTTAACAGCACACTCAGGGCTTTATATCCCTAAAGCTCAGATTAGGGGGAGGAGAGAAGGTACTTTAATTGTTTTGTTTTGATTGACTCTGTTCTGTTTTATTTCATTTGGTTTTATTCTCTTAAAAAAAATACTAGGAAAAAAGAAAAAAGATTTTATGCAAAAAAAAAAAAAAAAGGCAAAACAATCACAACAACAAAAAACTAGACGGAAATAAGTAACACAAATAATGCATAGGGTGGGGGCTTCCCATTCCTCC